>PNEQ01096663.1:0-12873 GCA_003012365.1 Medauroidea extradentata | reverse complement strand
AGTGTATATTCCAGGATTTAGATTAGTTTTCATTTAAGTTTTGTCGCAGCTGTCAGCTTATTTTATTTTAACTACGTCAATTTTATATACTTAGTTACTATTTTCTATTGTTTCTAGTTAGATTTTAACTCATTTTTTGCTACCTTTGTGCATGTGATATTTGTTAAAATTTGGTTAAGTGTAAGAGAAGGCATTTTAGGTTTAACTTCGCCAAGAAAATGAAAGACGAAATAAAATAAAATAAAAAACTCCGTCTCTGGCACACCGTCGTCAGGGAACAGTCTGCAGATTGAACACAGGAATTGTAACGGGACTATTTTAAAAATACTGTAATATGCATTGATAAGCTAAAACTTAAGTTATTTTATTGTGTTATTCTGTAAAGGCAATAGTTGGTTACAATGAAGTGGCATCAATGTTAATAGTTATTACCTTGCAGTTGTCCTCGGTATATACAGGTACGACATACACACCAAACATCAGGGAGTATGTGATACGACATTTATGGCAATTAGAAAAATAAAAATTATCGCTACCATAAATCATATAGTATATATGTCTTGTGTGGTATCAGTGTAAGCTGCCATGCGCCACTTTATCAAATATGGTAATGTAACTGGCGTAAATTCACACATGTTAACTATAGTTGTTGTCAGTAAGTACCCGCAGACTGGCGACCTAGGAGGCCAACTGCAACACCACATGTGAGCTAGCCCTTTCCCCCCTCCTACTGCTTCTCTCTCTCGCTCTCTCTTCCCGCTCTTTCTACCTCCTCCTACTGTTTCTCTCTCTCTCTCTTCCTGCTCTTTCTCCCCCCCCCCTCAAAGGCTTAGTGGTAACCAGGTATACGTCATACGGAATAAAGTGAGCACTAAAGATTTAACCTTTGAAAAATCACTAGTCGTTACTGCATATAAGCCACCACTAACAAGAGTTACTTCACTGCTTGTATGGTTGGCAGCGATTCGTTGCATGTAGTTCCGTGTATTTTCCTGTTTGAATACAACATTAGTGAAAGAACAAATGATGAAATAGACCTCTGTATTTAATATACTTCAAAATATTTACTTATGATCTTATTGGCATTCATACTTACAGTATAATTAGACTTGATTGGCGCGAGAATTATGTGACGTTATCGCCGACCTCGAGTCATCTTGGTCGTTATAGCTTGCTCCGCGCTTCAGACAGTTCAAAACTCCACCAACAGGTGGCATCAGAGGTAGGTTCTCGCCGCCAAGTTGCATCATTTGCGTGCGTTTGTCCGTTGTGCGTATATACACATTCAAAAGTATTGGAAATTACTTTGAGTATCATTGCAGAATGTTGTGAAACCATCGGTAATCTGTACATTATGTTTTACATTTGCCAGCCTAGAAACAACATACTTTTTATTTCACATGTTAAGAAAATACGTTGTTTATAGTTTTTTGAAATGCGTCGTCGTTGTTCGTGGCAGTAGAACTGAACGAAACTTGAATTATTGAATTGCGTGCATCATGTGTGTTTTTAGTGGTGGTTATGAGTTACAAATTCAAATAAAATATGCCAGCATTTACGAGATTCGTAACGGTAATAGTGTGTGTTGTTTGGATTAGTCGATGGACAGAAACCAGACATTAACTCGCAGGTATTTATAGCTAAAATTACTTTTTTTATATCTTATATTCAACCCCCGTGCATTTAATGAGTAGATATTGTAGCTAAAACTTATCGGAGCAGTTTAGTGTAGTTGTAAACATTGCACGACCCTATATAAATATAAGCAATTGGCATTATTTGTGTTTACATTCGGCGGAAAGATATAAACTAGCAGGAAATAGAAATTTATCAGGGCTTTTTTGAGTGTTCACTTTATTCCGAATCACCTATACTTGATGTAGTAACGTATTAATTAAGTGATGCAGGTGGTATACAGTAGTCAGAATGTGATGTAATTTAGTGATGAGAAAATGTACAACTTTACTTTCTGTCATAAATATGTAGGCCTTCAATAGCGGATTCACGCATTCGCGGGCGGCAGAGCGCCTCTCTCTGATTGGCTGAGGGAAACTTTGCCACCCATGAACAAACAAACATAATCGTAATAGAAGCAGAGGCTTGGCCAAGACTTTTTGTTGGGGGGATATTTTGTTGCATTGTATATATCCCTACATACACGCTCAGCCGCATAACAATGGTTGATATTGATTGCTTGGTATTATTGTAGTTATATTTCAGAATACCAATATTGTAATGGAACGTGTGACTGTTTCCTAGGAGGATGGTATATATATCCCCCCTCCCCAGACACGGCAGATCATTGAACAAAGATGTACAGAATGTGTGTGACATGTGTCGTTATTGCTCGCGGACGCCACAGCGCGGTGCTGCAGCAGAAGACCAGATGGCGACATAAACGCCTCGTATACACAGCCGCATAATGTTTTTTGCCCTCACCAACCACTGAGAGGCGAATATAAAAAGTGCAGGCGTTGACACTGTGAGGCTAGGGGCGTATCTCTGCTGACACTGACATTTAGGGCGAGCTGGGTGCGAAACTTCTATATATAACACTCCGCATACATACTGCATTCCTACTCCCTGCTGTATAGAACATAGCACCATACAGAACTGAGACAGTCCATACAATTGACTAACTTCAAATCAAACGCCCAGTTTCCAGTCAACCAGCACAGCTGTTTATTAGAACTAAGTAAACTATTGGAAAAATTAATCGTTGCTGAAAATGTAATTTATTTTACCAATTTAAGAGCTCACCTGCCGTATTGGATTACTATATTTTTCGGATTTTTTAAAATTCTATTTAAAAAATAAAGTGTAATATTTGCAACTAGCACTGCAACACAGGCATCATGGTAGAATAATTAGGCCACAGGCATACAGTAAACTAAGAATATAAAATACTTGTTGAACAGATTGGAGCGTTAATTATACGTTACTAAATCAATTATCGTGGCTGTAATTTGGCGCAAAATAAATAATTAGCGCTAGAATAAGAAATATTACATTTTTATAAGAATCTCAGAAAAGCGTCAAATACCTGCGGCGAGTGATGCCAGACATTATCATTATGTTATACCAAGCGCCCACAAGTCAATAATTCTCTCATTCTCACTCTCTCACACACGCACACACACACGCGCACACACGCGCACACACACACACACACACAACACAGACACACACAACAGAAACGGAGACGATTTCGTTCGACTTGACGTATTACTTTCTACTAATATAATCCTACGTATGCAAGTTGAGAGCTTCAAGTACAATAGGAAGGAAGTTGTAACTGGACACAGCGCATCAGCTCAGAGACCTGTCATAAAGGCGGTATTGTTGTTGACGAGCGCACCAGTCTCGTCCATATAGCTAGCCTGTATAGCGTATAACACACTGATGATAGATAGTACGTGTTGTGACGTCACAGGTGGATGTTAACTACCTACTTCCTACATACCAACATGGCGCCTCACCTCTCCTACCACACACACACTAGGGACGTAATTGTAATTGCCCTCTCCCCTTCCCCCTCTCTGCCTCATCACTTGCTCGCCTAACTGCGCCATAACGTTGCGAAACTTGAACCGCCCACTGCCTTGTTTCAACCCAGCCATTGCCAGAGGAAGTCAACCATCAGGGCCACTTTGCCTTCACCACACTGAGCTACATTCTCAGCCATTTTCGCTCGTTTTTGTATTCCTCATGAGTCATGACATATGGTAGGACTAAAGTAAGAAGCGGCCTCCACAGATAATAGGTTTTATCTTTCCTGGAAAGAAACTATTTTACGAACATATGTGCATACAGGCAAACACTGATTTTATTGGCAACATCTTACTAGAGACGGTTCACAGAACATTTTATTGATTTAATAATGTTATTTGAAAGAGATACGGTTTGTTTTGTAAACATGCATTCCGACTATTTTTATGGTAATGACAATTTTTAGCTTGCACAGTTCTTTATAATATGTCAAAGTCCAAATGTGCATAAAACGGTAAGTGCATTAAAGCACTAACCGAACTGAAATAATTCACGCCAAATAACGATGTAATACCTTATAGGCTACAAATTCTTCTATATAAAAACCAAAATAAGACATTCATTTTTTAAAGTGTAGAAATTTGAAATAAAAATAAAAAATTCAAGAACTTTCAAAAATACGAAATATTTTACTTCATGGTTTTCATACAGAATACACTGCAACCTACAACATTGTCATTCACTCTGAATTATTTCAGTTTGGTAAGTCAGTTGGTTTTCCTTTAGTACCGTTTTATTGAAAATTTTGGAAAAATTATTACAGAAAATAATATGAACAATATGTGTCAACATATCAAACTACATATTGTACAAATCCAACATTTAATAAATCAAAAATAAAATTTCTTGGTGCGCCGCCCCTGATACCGGCTGAGATCGTATAAAGGTAAGCTATATGGGTGTCACAGTAGCGTGCGCCTAGAATAATACTATGCATGGAACAATGGCGTGCAGTGTTTCGTAGGCTTGCTATGTGACGTCATACTGCAGCTGACGTTATGTTTGTGTCTTCAATGTAGTTCATACAAACAGAAGATGGCACCCTGCGCCCTGCGGCTGCAATATCTTGATGACGTACGCGGACAACAAGAGTGGATGCCAACTATGCTACTGTGATCCTATGTTTCCAATGTAGCTATATGAACTTGGCGAGAGCCACTATTGCGACGTGGAAACATCCTTCAGTAATGTTCGCAACCAGACGATAGTTTGAAATATTGCACATTTGTTTGACGACACACTCTCTGTACATACAATACGTGTGTAGTTCCCCTCACGTAGGGGGGGGGGGCTGGCGACCTGGCACATTAATTAGACGGCTTTTATATAAAAGGAACCAAGCAACATATATTTTATACTGAGAAAATCGCTTATAAATGTAAGTTGATTATGTGGTGGTTGGTTCAGTGCTTTGCAGAAGGTAGCACAGGACACGTGACGCTTGGTTTTATTTATATAAGCAAAATTGAAATGTTTCTTATGTTCTTAATATACGCAAACCAAACAATCTAAAAATGTCGCTTGATTCCTTTTATAACTAGGGCCACGACTTTGTCGCAAACAATATTACTGCCCCACTTTGTTTCACTGCCTCACGTGAACTCCAGCAACTGTGCTTCATGGTTATTAGCAGCGTGTCTCTCACTAGACTGCACCGACTACAATAAGGTTGCTGTGACTCCGTATGTCTGTCTGTGATTGGCCAAGGCAAGCGACAATCAAATCACCCAATCAAAGACGATGTTGCAGCTGCAGATGTGCATGCACACTACGTATTCAAAATAAATGTTGCAAAAATATTTTCGCCACAAAGCCGTGGCTCTAAACATAACAAAAAAAAAAAAATCTCCGTCACGTTTCTTCAACTATGCTATCACATTAAAGAACTTAGCTTTTATTTGTTTCACTACTTATGTCTAACAATAACAACCTTCTAAATTGAAGTTCAGACAAGCGTCTAGTTCCTTGAAATGTCTTCTTTGTGGCAATATTCCGTAGGAACATACAACATACTTCTACTTTGGAAGAATTCAGATTAATTCATTGAGAAGTAACTGATGTTAGCAGTGATTCCTTATTTAAACTACGCGATTACAAGCTTGTTAGTCATGGAGTTTAAGAGTGCGTAGTAGATAAATAAACGCTGAAAACATCAATTTATTTCTACGCTTTATTCGAAGTCAATATGGATAAAATACTCAATGACAATCCTAGACAATGGTATTTGCCAACTTTATGAGTAAACATTTATCCAGGATTACTAATTCGTTACGCGTGATCTCTTGCGCCGCAGTTAAATGCACGAGGTTCCGGAGTTAGAGATTGTGCCTCAGAAGTTCGTTAACACTGGAACCAATTTTGTTTAAACGTTGGCTAAAACTATTGTCTAGGATTTATATTGTTTAATTTTCGCAAACTAGCTTCAAGAAACCTACAGTTGTAGATAAATTCTTTTAGCGTTGAATTATATACCACAGCCTTGACGGTGTCAGGACACAGGTATGAACATGCGCTTGCAATAGGCTATACAGGGTGGAATGTAAATGTCGGAAAAACTCGCGGGTAGATGTAACCATATCTGAACCAAGAACAATGAGTATAGCAACATTCCTCTACTGTATATATTATTGACATACAACCAGAGTGAATGTTGTGTTGACGAACATGTCAAGTCATGATCTGCTACGAATGCAACGTTGACTTCTGGATTCAGCACAGATGCAAAATGATACGTATGCCGACATGTGGGCAACCCAAGTACGTAGTACTACCCACTTGATATATACAACCTTGCATACGTATCATCATACATCTGCACTGAATCTGGAAGTCAAAGTTACATTCGTAATATATGTTGATTTATCTTCACTCCACATGTTCAACACAACCTTGACGATAGTTGTTAAGTCACTAGTACCACTACTATAGACAATACAGAGTGGTTGCTATACTCATTGTTCTTGATATGTCTGGCCATCTGTACCCGCGGCGACATTCACATTCCATCCTGGAGGCGGGGAATATTCTCGTATACACTGACCCGTGCAGTTGACTAGCCTGCAAGACTATATGTACTCTCTCATTGGATACTCGCTGGCACAGAGGTGCCACGTCATTGGGCCTGCGTTTAGTGCTTCGTTATCACTGGCTCAGCGACCTGCAAACGACGTCAGAAGCGCCAATAGCTAACGTTGTATGAATGTAGAGTCCTAGCTAGTGGTCACAATAATACGTGGATATCTCGATTGTCTTTGTATACTGTGTACGGCATAACAGCGATGTGTAGGGGCTTGGGAACGTCCTTGCCACTCCACGCTTCAGCAGTTTAACAGAGCAGTGTTTCTTGTCAGGCGGTAAAAAACATTCACTCGCCACTGCCGCCACCTGGCCCGGCCGGGACGTTTACGATCCATTGAACTAACTAACTGTTCGCCTGGCTGATTGCCCCCCCCCCCCCTACATACTACCTCCGCGGCGCAGTGTGGCAGTGTTGCCGGCCCAGGGGGCTTATTCTGAGTTTCGTGGTTACGAAGCAATAGTCGGTATGAAGCAACTGTGCCGCGGCCTACTGAAAAAGTCGTTTCCCTTCCAGTCCACAAAAACCGTATTCAGAGTCTTAGTCGGTACGAGAGCCAGCGCGTTCGGGAATCTTCGGCTCTAACGACTTTTTCAAGCAGCGTGCCAAGATGGCGAGCACTGCAACATTCAGGTGTATATGACCGTTTTTATTAATTTTAGGCGTTTTCATGAACTTATGCAAGTGTCAAATAATAGATAATATTAATGTTGATAACTTAAAAACATTTCTTCAGCTCAAACGGGTAATAATACGCAATTAAACGTTTTTCGTTTAAACACCGAAGCATTCTTCTCATATTTTCTTTTTGGAGTTTCTCCCGTCGTGTAGCGATAGCGGAGTGGTACAGCGTGCGTGTTTGTTTTTAGCTGTGGTAGGATTTGTGGTTCAAATCTCGATCGATTCTTTACTTTTTTTTTTTTAACTTGTTTTATATGATGTGTTATAGTCGTACGTGATTTATTCTTTTGTAATAAATTGTATATTTCATGTAGAATTTTTGTTACACTTAATTTACTGTTATTATACAATCTGACAGAATGGAGTGGATTGCTAACAAACGTAAATATTTTTAGTACATAATAATTATAAAACCTGTACAAAAAGCGTCCTAGATAGCATATTTTTTATTGGGTTGACTAAATGTTCAAAGCTTAGTCTACAGTATTTACGAAGATGTGCATTTTCAGTTCGTATTTTCAATTTTTTTAATTGTGGGAAAATAACTGTAATTATGTCCTAACTTCAGACATGTGCAAGTGTTTCCAATAGGCTCTATTGATCGGAGATAAAAATATATATGCGTGTTTATTATTATTATTTTTATTATTATTTCACGCAACGTATGCGTTTCTATACCATTCGTCCGATTTCGATTAAATTTTGGTGGGTTATGCGTGGACCCTCGAAGGTTACTGACAGAAAATTTTACATATCATGGAGGTAAGAATAGAATAACATGTCAACAGTTATTATAAAAGAAAGGGAGGGGAGTGGCGAAACAGAGCAAGCAGAACGAGGGATACAAAAATTTTGCGAAACGCTTTTAAGTGTTCCTAAAATGGCCATTAACGATGAGTAACACAATATTTTCCTATTGTTTAGAATTTTCCAAAATTTAAAACCACGCGAATGAAGTCACGGGCAATAATTATATATATATAAACATGGATGGGTGTGTAGGCCAATTTGTGTGTGCGCGTGCGCGCGCTCGTATGTGTAAAAGCAATGTTGTAACAACATGGTTAAGTTTTTAACAAAGAAGTTAATTATCTACACATGTAAACTATAATTTTAAAACGTAATAAAAAAATCACGGAGTGACCGGGATTTGAACCACGAATCCAAAAAACAACGTAGCAGGCTAACGCATGCCTCATCCAACTAAGCCAAACTCACATACCTTGAAAATATTTTCAAACAATTAGAATTATAGATTTAATCAAATATATACGCGTCTTTTGTTTTCCAGCTGTTTACTTATTTAATCTCATTACGTGTATTTGCTAAAGGATTGTTTTGTTCAACATTTTCTCACGTTGCTAGATATCTCGTAGAAGACACTTGTCCCACAAGTACACAAATAAGAAGAAAATAGTTGCTGATATTATGGCAGTTACGGTAAATTATTATTTCCATTTAATTAAGCCGAGTCGTTGAGATAGAAACAACATTTCCTTTCCATGTATAAGTATAGCAGATATAACTACAACGTCGCCATATACCCGCCATTGCTAGTTACCGACGAAATTCAGCCTTTCCAACTGCTCGCGAGGAGTTGGTAAGTTCCTACCGGACTCGTGACGTCAAACGACCCCCGGTTTAAACTTAGAATACCAAACAGTCGTTTGGAACCGACTATCGCTCAGTAACAACTTTTTTCGTAGGAAACAGAAACTCAGAATAAGCCCCCAGGTCACGTCTCTAGCTGCCAGTATCTGGTAGTACTTAGACGAGTACCTGTCACGTGTCACATGAACAAAGTCTTGTTTGTCTTCAGTGTTGTGACATACAGCGGAGAATATTCACTTCAATAATTACTAGACCCTAGAGTTTGTGGCGGGAATATTTATGCTATAATATGTTGTTTCAAGTCTTGACTTGCACATCTGCAGCTCTGGTCCATTGTAACACGCCTCTCGCCTGACTGCGTCAACCTGAATAACGCCAGTAGAAGCCCAACACGAGGGAGAGTTAAAACACAGCTGCAGCCAGTGGCGGACCCAGCATTGTGAGAAGGGGCGGGGCTATGTCTTAACAAATGTGTGTACATACACCCCAGGCCAATAGCGGGGGTCCGGGAGTCCTCCCCCGGAAACATTTCGATTTTAGAGATGCAAAATGGTGCCCTTAAGGAGTTTACACACAAAAAAATATAATTACATAAGTAAGAAAATTTTAAAAGAAATTATGTCGTAAATGTATATAGTGCTAATAAAAATTAAATTAGAAAAAAAATAAAAAAATAAATCTAACCTTAAAGAGGGGAGGGGCAGGCTGCAGGTGTGCACATAAGGCATGGATAGCGAATGATGTTGAAATATTTAGTTATAAAATTGGGTGTAATAATGACATGGCACAGTAGAGCGTCCAACCACACGTGAATAAATACACACGTCATAGCATCGTGGCCAAGTAACGACAACACTGTGCTCTGGTATGTAGCTACAGGCCAGTGCAGACTATTCTGTCCCCAAACAACGCTCACGTGGCTGGTCCTAGTGATACGTAAGGTTGTTTCTCGCTAAGTTGTAGTATTGACGCATGTCGAGACAGATTACATCTCCTTCAATGTCGCTGTGATTACAAGCCAACCACTGTCAATCTACACCACAGTGTTGCCATTCCTCAACTCCCGCAGCAAATACAGCTCGGCGGTGCGTGTTTCAATATCGCTTAGCGACACATTTCAACGTTATTTTTGTAAGGAAACAATTATCACGATACAAATTGAAATGTAAAGTATGTTGTCCAAATATGGCGCCGGATGTACAATTTACGGACGTACAGTTCATTATGCCGTATTCGCTAGTACTGTTTACCAACATGTCATCACTTTGCCTAGATCCATGACTAGGCCGTAATACAGAAATGCTCCACGGTACTTGTAATCTGACAGTTGTACAGATAATGTAAAGTTAGAACAATTTAAACATAGTCTACAATAAACTGAAGTATCTTAATTACGATACGTATAAGCTGTTTTGAGACAAATCACATATGCTCTGTGTTAAAGTTGTACAGTCCCAGCTGGTGTTGTAGAATAGAGATAATATACTTCAAATACCGTATTTACTCGCATAATCTCATGTTTTGACCCAATTTTTTTGGCAAAAAATGGGGTGCGGCCAATATAATGTGTTTGAACAAAAGTTTCCTTTAAGATTGTCTTTTTTTCTATAACACAAAATGTAAATGAGCGCATTTTCCATGTTTACTTGTCTATAGCGTGAGCTTGTCAAATACTTCTGGACTACATAGTAAACAATAGAAAGAGATTATAAAACCTCGTTGATCTATTCATGAGCATGCGTAATTATTGAGTCGCCTGTCGAAATACGTAGGTACAACCATTACGCGGAATTTGTTTTAGTTTTTTAAAATAATGGTGCGGGTATTATTCCATGTCGACTATTATGTGAGTACATGAGGTGTAGGATAAGCAATATCGATACAAGACCTTGAATGTTGTTACCGCAGCCTAGCAAACACTCCACTTTGACCGTGAGTTTCCCAGTTTCTCTATTATTAGCAAATCAGGATGAAGAGTCATGACTCATGATATATTTATTTTAAAGAACTAGTTTTTAAAAGCGGTACTTGTGGAGTGGGCCTGTTAGAGTGCTTCATGAAATAATTATTCCCGCCTTAATTCTCAGATCACCAGACAGGACACAATGTCTTTCTTGTACTGATACTTAGAGGCGACTTCAACTGTACTAGGTACGGCGTCGAGTCAAACCAAGCTTTCTATTCGCGTGGTATTCTTCTAGGCACATAACTGCCTTTGAGTTTCGTAGGAAATAATTCAGCACCGCATTGCTTCATTTATTGCCTTACACGCACATCTTCAGCTCTGCTTCCTGGCCAGTGGTTAGATGTTTGTATGTGTCACGTGTCTGGATGTTTCACTACATGTTACACACGTGTGGTAATAGCAGTACAGTTATCCTGATTGGTGCTGCCATATGTGGAACAAAGACAATGAAGTAGAAGTATAGTTGTGCAAGTAAGACATTGCGACAAGTTGTTGCAGAAATATTCTCGTGGAAACCAAGTGTCCCTACTGACAGACACTCATCATATTGTTGACCTCGTGCAGTGAACGTGACAGTGGGTATTCCACTGACAAGATGGTCGCTATTACACGTCATAGCACGTCAGTAATATACGAGTCAGTTCAATGCCTGTACATAAGAGCCACGTGGCAGTAGTCGCACGTGCTAGTTTCGTCCCTATCGTTTCTACAATTTTGTTCTTCATACGCTCTACTACATACATTTACTTCATCCTTCCCAAACTATCTTTCAAAGTATTTTTTGTGCGAAATTTACAGGAAATGCTTGGGAAAATAGGCTTACAAATTCGTCCGAATGTTTATTAAACATTTCTACATGCTCAAAAACAAGTCGTGTGCATTTAAATCTTACATCTTCTTTCGTGTATATTCGCAAGTGTTCAAAGTGAAACAAAAAAGAATTTGACAAGTTGAAAAGGATTTTTTTTTGGTAAAAGTACAAATTACTTTTGTACAGTGTGACAGACTGCCAAAGACTGTTTTAGTTTCACGTAATAAATTTTGGTCATAAAAATCTATCGCAGTCAGGTAGAGTATTTAGTGAGGTCAATGTAATGACGTGCGACACAGTTGTTGTAGTGCCTAGACTAAGAAATGGGCAGATGCCCCCCCCCCCCCTGGATTTAGAATTTTAAGTAACTTATATAAAATAATTGTTTTGTATTTTGTTATTTAAATAATGCTAACTTATGCACATAAAACTGAAGTTTTATTATTAAAGTTTCTAATTTATACACGCTAACGTAATAAAAAAATATGCAACAAGGCCACAGCCACCGAAAAAAAATCTCCCCTCCCCCCACCCCCCAAGTTAAACCTGAAATGACGGCCCTGAAATGGTTGGACAGTAAATTCTAATATAAGTACACATATTCTTACTACGTAGGAAGGCAGTGTGCCCGGACTTGTGAGTACCGTACAGAACATATGCTACAGGAATATACTGTTGCGTGCCATGTTCCTGGAGGCCAGTGGTCGGCGGCTGTTTCGTAACACCTTGAGGGCTGGCCGATGACTCAAAGCCCGTATGGCTCATAGTGGAAAACCCGGCGAAACTACGTCATAGATACCTGTCCCAACTGCATCTTAACCCTTCGAGGGTGGCCTACGTGACTAAAAGCATATCTGAAACATGATGAAATATCTATTTTTAGACCCCTGTAATGCGGGGAACACCCGACTGTCTGGGCTAGTATAAAACCACAGAATCGGCACATTTTAGGGGAGTTCACTATTGGTAGTGCTAGAGGTAGGTGCTACGCCTGTGGAGAGAGACTGGTGAAGACATCTTGGTGACGTCAAAGTCTACTGTGAGGCGGCAGGCGGCTACCTGCGGAGCAGTGTTGGCGATACAAGAGGACCGCTGCGGCGGGCTGACAGGCGAAGAGGAGGTGCGCGACGGGAGTCGAACAGAAGACCTCAAGAGTGAAGACAGCGGTGCACTCGGGGT
>PNEQ01096662.1:24122-72078 GCA_003012365.1 Medauroidea extradentata | reverse complement strand
GGGGGTGGGTGAATGAATGTATGATGGATGAATGGATGGATAAACAGCCATATCTACAACAATTTTTGCAAGAACTTTGTCTCAGCTTGTGTCAATGCCTTATGTGCAGGACTGTAACTCTGCTACATTGTGTTCATGTGACTGGACCTTGACTCTTGTTCGACAACTCCCGCAGGGCGCTGAGCAATTAGTAAAGAATCAACTAAATGCAGGTCCTGTCGTGTATGTGGCATCACAGCCAATGACAAGCTGCTGTCGGTGTCAGTACACACACACATTCTTGGAGGCTAGACTACAGGTCAGTGTACACGAGAATTTTTCCAGTCTCTAGTAACAACTTGAAAACAATATGTATTAAACTAAGCTGCGTTCAACTAACATATCTTTACAAATAATTAGAGCAGCTCATACCCAGAGACCCCTGTTTTTCGCAAAAATAGTTTTGCACCACTTTGTTTCAATTCTTTGCTTGCACACCTATAGCCATGCTTCTAGATTACTGGCTGTGTGCATTTACGCAGTTATCTTTGAGTTGCCGGTGAAAGTCAGACCATTGTTGACTGTAACACCACACGTCTGTTATTTTCTGTTTGTATAGCCGATTTTTGGTGAAAAGATATATGTCCCACTTTGTTTCATTGCTTTACGCGCACGTCTGCAGCTGTGCTTCAAGGTCAGTGATTGTATGTTTGAAGCTTCAAGTGTCTTGAGGTTCTACCCACAAATAACAGACATTTAGCCACGTAATAACTTTACTATGATTGGTAAATTTATGAGAGACGGCTTGGTACAAAGACAAGCTGCCAATAATTGTCAAGCAGAGCTACAGATGTGTTCTTAAGGTATTGAAACAAAGTGCGGTAGAAATATTTGAGCAAAAATTTCCTATTCGTGACGCATACTTTTACATGTCACAAAACCATTTTGAGAGTCCCGGTTCGTGCACTACTGTGTACAGAAAATCGTGTACCTATCAAACGTCCTAACTGTGGAATGACTAGCAATGAAATAACCATCCTAACAAACAAGTCCACTTTAATAGCACAGTTGATTTTATTTAACCTTTTATCTTTGTGTAATCAAATGAAATGGTATGTTACAATAGTTGTAAAATATACCACCTGTCACGTAATTATCATAATATAAACTGTACTATTGAATTTAGTTTCATCAATGTGTAAACTTTTTTCTTATCTTAAGTATTGATGTTTAATAACTAGGGCCACGATTTTGTCGCGAAAAGATTTTTGCCCCAATTTGTTTCAGTGACTCACCTGCACATCGGCAGTTCTGTTTCAAGGTTATTGGCAGCTTGTCTTTGTTCAGACACGTTTCTCATTTGACTGCACCAATCAGAATAAGATTATTGTGAGTCTGTACGTCTTTAATTTGCCAAGGCCAGTGAGAGTAAAATCATCCAACCACAGATGATGTAGCAGAGCTGCAGGTGTGCACATGACGCATCGAAACCGAATGTTGCAAAAATCTTTTCGCCATAAAATCGTGGCCCTAATAATAACTAATTAGAGATGATGTATTTTGGGAGAATGTTATGTACCAACATAGCCTTGAAAACGCTGTAGTCATTTGCAACACACATTATTGGGTGATATAAGTCTGACACAATATAGCTGTCTGCAGCCCAATAACAGGCATCAAATAATATAATAGCGGAATTCTTATTGGCTAAGTCAATTAGGGCAATAGAACCAAGTACAAGCTAGAGTCAGTAATCTTCTAGTAAACTGAACGTGCGTTGGAATCCAGCAAACAGTCAAATTTTCCTGCAGTAAACCATCATTAGGGACCTCTAATTTTCGCGAAAAGCATTTTGTCCCAGTTCGTTTCAGTTACTTACGTGCACATCTGCAGTTCTACTTTATAATCACTTATTGGTAGATACATGTGAAATTCGCGATATTATATGGCGACAAATTAGGCTCCACTGACCTGTACATACTCGTTCACAATCCATAATTTCATTGCTCACGAGTATATATGTGGTGTAATGTACGTATTTGACTGCTTTACAAGCGACTGGTCATTCTACCTAGGAACATTTAATTATTTGGCTCAAAGGGTCTCCCCTTACAATCCATGACACAACAGGCCAGTGGATGACGTCGAGCAAGTAAACAACAGATTGCAGTCTAGTCTGTTGTCAGAAAACAACGCGGAATTTGCACGTCTCGACTTATTGAACGTCTTAGCTCCGACGTGTCTTGGGGTTTTACTTGTCATATCACAGACATGTGCAGTTGTAGTAACGTTATTGTGATTGGCAAAGACAAATGAGAGACATCACTTCACAAAGACACGCTGCCAATAAACATGAAGTTTAACTGAATATGTGCACATAAGTCGCTGAAACAAAGTGGGGAAAAATTATTTTCGCGAAAATCAGGGGGCCCTAACCATTATCTCCAGGTGACAGGAAAATTTCGCGAATTAAATTACCTCTGAAGGCTAGAATCCATTGTACTATACATACCCAATCCTCGTCTATTCGCTTATAGTCTACTATTCTACTGAGTAGCAGCAAGTTGACTAATGGTCGGGGCTTGAAGTAGATTCTAACAAGCAGATCATTGAATTAGCGAAAATTTTCCTGTCCCTACTTGTTACAGGTATATGTATAGCAAACCGACATTTGACTGAACTTCACGTTGATAAACAAGTAGTAAACAAACAGAGGGGAGGAGATGTGGTTGTAAACTGACGAGCCCATGTTCGCAGCAATGTTGGAGTATGAGACTTGACAGTAGAACACAGCAGTGCAGGTGTAATAATGTGTTCAAGCAACTGTGAAGGAGGAGAGGGGTTGAATGTGGACGTAGAATAGAGAGGAGAGGTAAATATTCACTTTGTATGCAGGGCGTGTGGTAGGCCCACAGCGAGCACTGCCTGCAGCATCTTGTTAATGAAAGTGTTGCTGGTAAGCGCAACAGTTACGCCCCTAGCTCGAGCGAGCCCCGCCGACCACACACGGGGGTTTATCTGACATGCGTCACTGCGGTTTGTGGGGCTTCTTGAACCGCGAGTACGCCGTCCTAGATAAAGACATGGGAAATACCTATATATATATTTATATCTCACTCTCTCACTCTCTCTCTCTCTTGGCCGGCCTTCGAAGTGTAGTCCGTTAGACGTCGGTCCTGGGTTAAGAAAGATTGTCTCGGGCGTAGATGTTGTGTTGTCCCTTTAAACACATTTGAACCTCATCGGCCCTTAAGAGGGTGTCGTACATAAGTAAAACATCAATTTAATTCTACACTTTTTTTCGCAGCCAATATGGATAAAATACAAAACGACAATCCTAGATAGTGGGTCCGGGTTGGCTGAATGGTCAGACCATTCGCCTCCCACCAAGGCAATACTGGTTCGAATCCCGGCGGGGTCGATCTCCGGATTATCGCACATGGGAATCGTGCCGCTGGTCGGTGGGTTTCCTCGGGAACCTCCCGTTTGCTCCGACCCTTCATTCCGGCGCTGCTCCATACTCACCTCATGTCATTCCTCACCAGGGCTGAAGACCTCGTTGTTAAGCGCAAACCAAATACTCTTACTCACTCCTAGACAATGGTATTTGCCAACTTTATGAGTAAATATTTATCCAGAATTACTCATTCGTTACGCGTGATCTCTTGCGCCGCAGTTAAATGCACGAGGTTCCGGCGTCAGAGATTGTGCCTCAGAAGTTCGTAACACTGGAAACAATTTTGTTCAAAACGTTTGCTAAAACTATTGTCTACGATTGCTATTTTTTTTTCACTTTCGCAAATTGGCCAAAATTACTATAGTTTAATGCTTTTAGCGTTGAATTATGCGTATACTTCATTTCCTATAAGGTTGGATAAATCTGACAGCAACTCATGGGCAATAACTTGTAATATTTTGTTAGTTGTTTCACTGCACAAGTCAAAATTTGCAGTACAAACTCTGAAATTGACATTTCAGGTTCATTTTAAAGCTAATAACGTCTTGCATTGTGCAACAAATTATAAAACACTAAATAATTATTGCCCATAAGTTGGTGTCAAATTTATCCAAACTTACTTGAAACAGAATTTACCATGCCCTCTTAAGGCGGTCACCTACCTCACTCTTCAAATGCGTTGCAGTGTGTTCGTTAACAGGTTTTTTTCTACGAAACAACTCCACGTGTGCTCATTGTGTCAACATACGAATAGACAAACACTTCAGACAAGGTCGGAACCTCATTGTTATACACTATGCACGTTAAAAACACCGTTTCTACGCTCTCCAACATGTCTAAAAATGGCCATTTCCGACTGCCGTACTTCAAAATATACTAACCGGATGTATGTGAAACTAAGATTGCGACGTGCACTGAACTTTGCTACAGACTTTCCGCCAATATAATTATATGGTCACCGCTTAGTGTCCCATAGTAAAAACCGTTCGGCGGGAACCTTGCACGCTAGTTCAGCGCTTGGCTTGTTGAGGCGATGTGACATTTTATGTGCGCTTCAAGATCGACCTTATGTCTTCGTCATATCTGAGCCTTTAACTCGCAGGTAGGCGGCATCCTTAAGACCTTGTTGTTAAAGGGCCGTAAAACCTTCTCACCACACCTCACTACATTTATCTCTCTCTCTCTCTCACACACACATGCCCAAATAGGAAACATCAATTGGCCCACTTGTGCAAATCTCATCATGATAAGCAGCCCACAGACAGTAAACATTCGGAATGCACCCGTGGCCACATGTGGCATACATGATGCATAGTGAAATCCCCCACATATTAACCACAGCTGTACCACAAGCATACTTATTATACTCAGATTATTGTGGGTTAGTTTGTTAAGTCTGCTTGTGGACCGTATACTGAGATATGCCAGTCTTTTTAAACTAAGTTGCCCACATTAAAATTAAATAAGTATAACTACACACATATTTACTGACATGGCCTGATTAACAACCATTCCATCAATAGTAGACCATCATACTAGCGAACGTTGGCCGCTTCTGCCAACAGTTGACCAACTGAAAAATTATTGTATTTGCTACTAGAGTGGCAACATTCATATCTGACGTAAACGCAAGCATAACTTGGAAACGGTCAGACACACTCAAACAACCTGACATCTTAGCTGCTCGAAAGAAATTGAAACTAATACCGCAATAAAATTTTAATGGCTATGAAATGGCTTGAAAGCCACACAGAAATGTTTTATTTGCTGTGAAGAAAGGGTTAATCATTGACTGGACGAGGCTCTAGATGCAAACCGTTCGGTTGGCTACTGTGGGCTGT
This sequence comes from Medauroidea extradentata, assembly GCA_003012365.1. Classification (NCBI taxonomy): domain Eukaryota; kingdom Metazoa; phylum Arthropoda; class Insecta; order Phasmatodea; family Phasmatidae; genus Medauroidea; species Medauroidea extradentata. The sequence continues at coordinate 66,801 of PNEQ01096662.1, read as the reverse complement.
GGAAGGCTTCCAATTGGTCAGATTTCATTCTGGCGTGATCATCTGCTGACTGGACAACTCCCCGTCATATTTGTGTATGCGCCTCTGTGTTGTTGGCTGTTCTGTGCCTCTCTGACAGGCACAGTTCACTGAAACAACAGTATTGTTATATTCACCATACTTCTGTTAAAATAGGAACAACATTTCAGTTTGATTGTCGGTACTATTTGTATTGTTACTACAACAATATGTTCTGTAGAAGTAACAGTATATTTTGTAGAAGGAACAAAATGTAATCTCACTTTCACAGAACATATTATTAATTCTACAGAACACGTTGTTAGAGGAGCAATTTGTATTGTTCCAACAACCTAACTGGACTGTTGCCCCTATTTTAACAGTATTATGTTACCTACAACAAAACTTTTCTTTCAGTGTTCGTAAGGTCAATGCAGCAACTAGGATAATTATAACAACTTTTCGTAAGATCTTACTATGCAGGCCTTGCACATGTCGACAGGGACCGCTAGATGATGAATCGTCTTCTTTCACACTGACCCTAATGCTGGCGACATAAACTACTTTATCATTAGAGACCTGAAAATATCGCGTTTTATTGTAGGCGCAAGCTAGAATTCAATCAACTATAGGTCTGTATCACGTTCTAAATTGGCTGTTGACTTACTCTACACTACCTGGAAGTAACCGAGCCAATGATAAAACTGTAGCTGAATACAGGCCCATTTCACAGTGTCAGCGAGCAGATAATAAACAGCTGCTGTCTGCACGATTACACATATAGTCTTGGAGGCTAGCCTACAGCTCAGTGACCTCGCGAATTTTTCCGGCCTCTATTTATCATCAATTCTAAAGAAAAAATATATTCTCATCTGAGCAAACCACACTATCAGAGTTAATTTTGCTAGGAATAATGGCATGACAAAGCTTAGTGTCGTGGGGTTTAATACGGAAGTAGAAAAGAAAAAAGGCAAGAAAGAAATCTGTTATCCGGTATCAGTAGTGGTTTTCCGTGTTTATTTTTAGTCAAACGTCAAATTCTTTCCTGCGCACGTGGCCTGTGAGTATCACTGCTGCAGTTAGCGTGCCACGCACGGGCAGGTGGACCTCATATGCTGGAATCACAAAGTCCCGACAAGCACGATTGTAAACGCAAACCACGGTGGGATCTTACTTTTTGTTCGACGTGACAAGCTTGCTTTTACAGCACAACGACAACGAACACCATACAAACAAGGAGTTTATTTGGTAATCATTTAGAAAGACGCTCTAGCAATAAGTCAGTTTATATTTCTAACTCCCGGCGTAAAACGAGGGGTGTAATAAGTTTGACATGTCTGTCTGTGGCATCCTAGTTTCTGAACGAATGGACCTATTTTGATGCGGTTTTTTTGTTTAAAAGCTGACGTGATCGAGGTGGTTCTTAGCTATAATATATGAAGTTCTGGTCAGGTGTTTGATGACCATCAGCTGTTTTCTAGTTGTTGAAGGGATGTGTGCAACTTTTACTAGTCTGATATATTATAAATGTAGTAACCTGTGACTTCAATTATATTACAACAACATGGTCACATTGACCTGATGCTGCAGCATCATCTGTAATGTGTAGGATTCTCCACTCCTCATCAATTTACAGTCGGGTTTTTTTAATTTAATTTTTAATTTAAATTGTACATGTTAAAATTCTTGAACGCATATTGTTGACAGAGATCGTACGTGTAATACTTGGGTTTAGACCTAAATATGTTTAAGGTGACCGCCTAGGTAATCGTATTTGACGTCTTCGAGTCCTAGACGAGTGGAAGCGATATGGGCGACGCAGCACGGGCATCTCGCCTCATCCTAGCCCAGTGGTTCCCAAAGTTTTTGGCCTTGCGACCCCCTTTTGGGTACAACTTTAAACCACGATCACTTTTTGTGTACGATTTTTAACGGTGACTTCCTCCATTTGAACAAATATTATTTACGCACACATTTATTGTATCGGTAATTAGTATTAATTTACATTTTAAGTCCAGTCATTTGTTTGGATCTTAATTTTTTACATTTTTCAGTTTTATCGAGTATATTTCTATTTTTTAAAACTTATTTTGGAAGCCTGTCGCGACCCTTCTCGTAACAGCCCGCGACCTCTTTAGGTGTCGCGACCCACAGTTTGGGAACCACTGCCCTAGCCTCCAGGCGCTATACACTAAACTGTTGCGCAGTCTTCTGCCGACAACTAGTCTCTATGCGGTATTCGATGATGACCCTATAATTTTATGACTTAATATTTAAGACAAAGGTGTACTGTACACGCCCATAAATAACTTTTAAAAGATTATGCAGCAGGATTTACATACCTAAAAAGACCGCTAAAACGCCCATCTTCGGCCGCTAGAAAACATGTAACATTCTTGAAATGTTATTCTTAAAGCAAACATCACTCATGTGCGGATCTCTGCACATCACTCGGCGGCCAGGGCAGACAGTAAATATAAATGTGTCTAACGAGACAAATAATTTTCCTCGTAACATACACAGTAAAAAACATTGTACATTTACAAGGAAAATCTTGTAAACTAATATCAGAACATTATCAGTCAGGTAATAAATGTGAAATGTCCGAAACCTTTTAAAGTGGTTATAAATATTGTGAACACCTTTAGGAACTAGTAAAATAAATGGTAATGAGTAAATTTTTCGACTTGAAACAAAAAAAACATTGAAGACCAGACAAATTTTACAAAACATTTCGTAATATTACAAAAAGTAATTTTGGAAACTAGTTTAAAAAAATTGTAACTCTACAAACAATTGTTGTAAAGTGAAACAAATATTAGCAGTTAATATACAAAATTTGTTTGTAGATTTACAGAATTTTTTGTAAATATACAAAGAAATTTGTAAAAGTACAAGTTTTTTGTACATATTACGAAACTTTTTTGTAGCGTTACAAAAAACTTTTTTGGAAACAGGTTTTCAAAAAACGTTTTTGTAAAAGTACAAAAAAAATTACTTTATACTCAAGTACGACGATAAGGCAGAAATGACGGGCAATCTACTTTGTTCCTGTGCACCACTTCACAATATAAATATGTTTTGATCTAAAACCCGACAGTTTGGCCCTGAAGACGTCATAAGTGGCTCGTATTTGAATAGCTGTTCATATTCACCCAACGTCGTGTCGTGTGGTCAGGGGTATGTAATCCCAGCAATAGTTCTGTCTCATAGATAGAGGCATGCAAAATTAACGTTATTTTCAGGTAGCGAGCTAGACTCCAAACGGTTGTAGGCTCGTTGGACGTTACCATTGTGGTTCACATATTAGACGCAAGTAAACTTAACTCCAACAACTTTTTAAAACTTCTCGAGTTGCGATTTTACTTTATCCATAGAGCCAGTGATTTTTAGCGGAAAAATAAATTAGACCCTACTCCAACTTGTCTCAATGGCGTAAGTTCACATCTGCAACTCTGCGTCATTTTCGGTGATTGAATGTTTTAAACTTGAGGTTCTGTCCGCCAATCACAGACGTGTGGTGTCGCGGTAACCGTGTTCTGATTGGCACAGCCGAATGAGTGACGCCTCTATGTGCAATGAACACTCTACCAAGAAATAGGGACAGAATTTATGGTGAAAAGATTTTTGTCCCACTTTGTTTCAGTGTCTTACGTGCACACCTGCAGTTCAACTTCATGGCTATTGACAGAGTGTTTTTGTGCAGAGTCGTTATTCATTGGACTGTGACTGTCAGTACATGGATAACTGCGACACATGACTTCTGTGAGTTGTGGGTTTAACCTCCACACGCTGGGTGTTACGGCATTCAATCACTGACTACATAGCCGAGATGCAGATGCGCAAGGCACTGAAACAAAGTGCTGCAAAATTCTTTTCTCAAAATTTCCTGTATGTACCGATAAACATGAAGAAGAGCTGCATAATTTTTCGAAAGGCATTGAAACAAAGTTGTACACAATTATTTCCGCTAAAATTCTGTGTCCCTACATAGCTGAACTAACCGATTGAATTTTCTGTAAACTCATTTTGCTATTCTGTGGTGTAGCTGAGGCAAAGCATTTTGGCCAGCACTTGTGTTAAGTTTCCGGCGAGTGAACATAAAAATTCCCTTTGTTGCGGAAGTTTGCAACTCTGACCAGCTTGTTTACGAAGTGCTGGAACATTCCGACAGCGAAAGGAGTTTGTTCAAGGCCTAATATTTCCCCGGGCCGCCCGGTCTTTGATCCTTGAAGCGCGCCGCAACCCAGCGTGTTTCACGGAGTTCATCCTCGGCTCACTTTGTGGCGGACTGATCTCGGGCCGGCACGTAACTTGCTGATATAGTTGCTGGTTGCTCGCTGATACAGTGATATCACATGATTGGTCCTACATTTAGTTGCTTCTTTACTATTGACTGTGCGTCCTCCAGGAGGTGTGTGATGTAGATACATGCAAAATTCGCGTTATCATTAGGAAGCAGACTAAACTTCACTTTCCTTTACATAACAGAGCATAACCTGCGATTCAATTGACCACGAACTTTTATGTGTTGTCATCTACGTGTGTTACGTCTTTACAGAGATTGGCCTCTCTTCCGTGTAAGCGTTCTCCGGGGCAAGACACGACAATATCGGCCAGCGGGAGACGTCGAACGAGCCTATGGTCACTTGGAGTCTAGTCAGCTGTCAGAAAATAACGCGAATTTTGCATGTCTCTAGTAATAAGTCAAGGTCATTTTCAAAATAGATACATACTTACAATTGTTTGGATTATAGCTTGAGCAGATGTGAAATGTAGTGTCGTCACGTTTGATGCGGGCGAACTTTGCAGCTTATTGACTGTCTGTGTTTGTTTGGCCTCTGCATGTTACGGCAGGTTTCCTGAAGGCCTGACTGTAACCTTACTCTGATTGGCGGTAGACGTCTCCGCCATGTTTCTGGCCAGCGAAGCAATTTTGCTGGCGTGTGTGACTGAATTTGTGTTGCTGCCTTCTGTGTTACTTAATATTCTGTGACTATATTGTAGCAGGAAACCAGGTGATACCAAAATAAAGAAGCAAAACAAGCCAACATTAGCTGTTATGAGAACATTTATTTCAAACAACAAGTATACATATTGGAATTGAATGGTTGTATGATTAAAGGAGTTGCGGCTTGCAGTCAGGTGGTTACTGAGGTGAAGTTACAGTATGTCGTAGAGTCAGGGGTGTCACATCTCGGGGTGCATGGTCTTGTAGATCCATTTTTCGAACTTGGCGACATCCGTGTAGACACCAGGGCTGTCCAAGTCTCCCTGTCCCTCGCCCCAGGACACAATCCCGACAAGAACAACCTCTCCGTTCTCTTCTCTGCGCAACAGCGGGCCGCCTGAGTCGCCCTGCACAGTACAGAACAGCTAGCCAACACAGAAGCCAAACTACGCTTTCTTCGTGCAGTCGGTGGCTGGGAAGTCGAGTGCAATATAGTCTACTTTAGCTCACTAACTCACTGTTTCATGGCCCCTATGTGCAGGGACATCAACCGGCGAGCAGAAATTCGTCTTTACACGTCCTTTAAGGGGAGTGTTAATCAAATTTATTCTACTTTCAGTTTCTGAGCCATTACATGTATTCAAATTATATTATCAAAATTTTATCTTCAACAAAGCGTACGATATATTCATGTTAAACTGCTTGACACAAACAATAACGTAAATGTTTGATTAATTTGTCATGCAGAATCATTACAAATTAACTGTCGGTTAACTTCCTAGAATTTTCTTGCAATGATTTTGCATGACTAGAGACACGATTATTTCGCGTATTGATTCTAGGTCAGGTTGAACGTCATTGTCGTATACTTCGCTCTCCCTTCTGTGGTTATACGAGAGCGGATTTAATACACATTTGACGATTGCAAGCCAGTTATAAATAAGGGAACAAGTCGTGGGGATATCACGTGCTACACGTTTGTACTGTTAGAAGCCAGTGGGTATTCGGCTTCAGCCGGTACACGTATAGAACTGAGAAGTCTAAGCTGTTGTCAGATGAATACGTTAAGTACTCGTGCCTCTAACTATTGGTGAGTCAGGCATGAGAATTACTGCCTCATGCTAACCTCTTGGCACTAATCGATGAACCGGCGTGCAATCTACTCACGATACTCGCATCTGAGGTATTCACTGGTGACCATATTTTTATTTCATGTGGTAATATTAAACGTGAACATGTTCTGGTCATGCATATAACTTTTTTAAGGTTTCTGCACCATCGCTCTAAGTTTGAATTAGTGAGAAATAGACCACTTATAGAAAATTCAAGTCTTTTCTGTCAAAAGTTAGCAACTAAGTTAGCGAAGCCGTGCTAATGGTTTCAGTGACTAAATGCCACTGATTTAAAAGTGATGTGAATTTCACCAGCCTGTTGACTGATTTTCATACTACAATTTAGTCAGCCAGAAACAGGTTTACTAACTGGAATATTAGTGATAACAATTTTTTTTTTTCATTTATTGTAACCACGAATTCGGATTTAGAATATATATGTCAGTACTAGGCTATGTCAGGACCACGCAGACCTCCATCATCCAGTACTGGAAGGTTACTATTGGTTCACTGTAAAATAACTTGCTATAATGTTTAGGAAGTAATTAACCTGAACGCAGTATGGGACAGTTACTATACTTCCGCCTTGTAAACATGCAAACCTTTACACTTGTTGCAATACAAGTCTGGTAACTTCAGTATACATTTGACTGTTTTATAAATACGTTTAGGAGTGCTACCATGGATGTCTGGGAAACTATTCTACCATCCATACTTTCTTAGCGCTCCTATACGCACGTGTGGCAAACTTACAAACTATTATTTTCAGTGTTTGTCGTTCATTTGTTCCTGCCATGTCAATTGTATAATCACACAAGCATACAGATACCTAAAACTGTCAATGATATTTTACTACCTACTGATTTTAATGTGTAGTAAATTACATAACTACTATTAGTATAATATTTTCCTTCCCAGAAAGTGGCATTTAGTCAAGTACGAGAAATTAAGCGAAGATTTCTGTAATAATGTATCGAGGTGTAACAAAGCATTTTCTGCAACTTATCTAAGAAAATTTTTTCCTAAATGTGTATAGGTGGTTAGGTATAAATTGAACATCTTTGAAATCTTAGGTACTTTTTTTTTCAGTTAAAATAATTTATAGTTTTGCTACTTTTAATTTATAAACCAAGAAATGTACGAAATAATCAAAGTGTTCAGAATGTACCGATCTCAAACTTTAACGTATAATGCAACAACAAATATATTTTTTTTAATTATTGTCATGCTAGACAAGTTGGTTTTCAAGAATTCTTATTCAATCACAAACCACCTACGAGGTAATACATACGGTCCTTGCACACGACATATATATATTTTTGATGATGCTGTGCTGGCAAAAGAAATATTGGTTATTTACTGTTTCAACCGGAAATAAATTCAAACTAAAGCGCCAAAACGTAACAAAAATATCAGAAATAGCTTTTGAACAAACTAATGATATTAGGGCGGAAACTCGCAATTCTATTACACTTGAATGTAGCCAGACTTTTTCTCTCGCGTCCTAAAAACCGAGCATTGACAGCAGAAAGCAAGCATATATATATATATATATATATATATATATATATATATCGTTTGAAAATCAGGGCAGAACTGAATTGTACGGCATTGATTTTCAGAACCAATCAGAGAAAGTTATATCAGCTGTTTCCCGCTCTGCTTCGTATTCAATCCCGTGTGACAGCACGCGCAGTCGGAATCCCAGGACGCTTATGTCGACTACATGCGGTTTTCACTGGCCAAGCGTCGTGTTTCAGCTACATTCCAATATGCGACTTCACCTTGCTTTATGGTTCACACGAGACATTTTGTTGTTTGTAGCGAGAGGAAAATTTCGCGAGTTCAATAAACACGAAAAACTATCACGTTTATTGCCACGAAAAAAATAGAAACAAGTTATTTTATTTGTGACAATTCAATGCAGGGACTTTTCGGTAAGGTAATAGTGTTATAAAAATATTTTCAAAATCATTGTTACACTATTATTCATGCCATATCGGGCGTAAAATTTATGTTAGACTTAAACGTTATTTTACGGTACCTAACGGCAAGAAATGAATTCTAAGATGGCTGGTACTGACCCCCCTAAAGGGCATCCAAGTGGGGAAAATTCCTAATTTTATATTTATATGAAATAATGCTGGTTGTGTAGACGATACTTGTGAGTATAGTTTCCTCTTGCGAAAAATTTTTTAGCTAAACCAGTTTTCCCATAATGGTATTCCAAAGTAAAAATTTGTACGTTTGTTTATAAGCCACAAAATTCAATGAACATAAATAAATGTAAATATTCACACTAAAACTACACGTCACATGATACTGCTTGACATGTTTTAAAATCCATTACAAAATATTTTTGTGTTCTGTAAAAGAGTAAAAAATTCCGAACATTGCCGTTGGCAGGTGGGTTTTCTCTGGAATCTCCCATTTTCCCGTCTCTCTTATTCCGTCGCTGCTCCACACACATCTCATCTTATCTATTCCCTGGGCCGGAGGGCGACAGGCATGTCTCACTACTCGAGCAACCGGCCCAATTTTCACCCCGGCCTTCTCTCGTACACACTGTGACCCTGCCAGACGGCGGGAACACGTTGTGGATTTTCATTTTCATTTTCAGTAGTAGATAGCAAAATAACATACCTGTCAGTTTGGTGCACTCTTTCCCCCGGGGCCCTGGGTATATTACCCGTCTGCCCCCGCTCTAGTTACGGCCCTGGTCCAACTTCTCCCCTACCTAATTTCCCTTCTCCCCCCCCCCAACAAATAGTTTTCTCCAAATGAGTAGAGACCGGAAAAATTCGCGTTTTCTTTTGGCTCCAAGCTATAATTCCAGCAGCTGTAAGTTCGTGCTCACTTTGGCAATTGGCCCGTGACTTATTTGACACTTCCTGGAAGTCGCTTAGCCAAGAAGCAACTACATGCAGGTCCATATCACTGCGTCATAGAGCAGCCAGTGAGCAGATAATGTCTGCCTGAATACACACATGTTCTTGGAGGCTAGCCTACACGCATAGCCATCTTTAGTAGAAGGCCGTGACCTTATATCTGGCAACACTGCACACAAGGGTCATTTTAACACTTCTTTCAGCTCTCCAAAGGAAATGGCTGTACCTGATTCGTTATTGTGCCCTGCATACCGGCGAAATCAGGGGAAGCCGCTGCCGTTCGCGAGACAAAAGAACTGTTTAAATTACCCTTCCGAGCAGGGTTGCCAGATCTAAGGCCACGGCCTTCTACTAAAGACGGGTATGCTATACGTCAATGAACCCGCGAATGTTTCTGGTCTCTACAAATGAGTAAACACGCCCATAAGTGAAGAATGTGTTATATCACCTGGGTTGTGTCATGGCCTTCGGAGCGAGCACAGATCATGCGGTTTGTGATGTCCACTCCCTTGACGTGTTGGCGCAGAATCCTGATAAAGGGCAGGTTCTTGCACTTCTTGCGATCCACTATCTGCAGTTTGACCTTGAGCAGGTCCGGACTTGCACCACCGTCCCCACTCTGCGGACACAAGCATGATCTCTCCCGTCAACACATCTCGAGCTGCACAACTGTGTGCGACCTTACACAAAAAAAATACCTACCTTTACAAAAAAATCTTTCCAAACTAGTTTCCAAAAAACATATTTTTGTAAATGTTTAGGAAGTACTTGTAAAAATACAAACATGTCCGTATATTTACAAACTTTCTTGTATATTTTCATAAGTTAATTTTACGTCTAGAAATAAATTATTATACGTATTACAACCGTTGTACGAAGTACCAAAAAAAAATTGGCGAACAGTTTCCAATATCTCTATTTTTTATGTAAAAGAGCAAAATATTTGTAAAATGTACAGGCCGTCGAAGGTTATTTTGTTTCACATCAAACACACTGCTCATATTATTATATTCCTCTAGTTCTCACAGGTTTTTTGATAGTTCAGACCACTTAATTTACCTGAGACATTCTTGTTTTATTTAGTGTCTAGACTGATAAATATTTTGGTATTAGTTTACAAGTTTGTAAAAGTAAATTTTTTTCAAACTATGTATAGTTTTGTATAGGCGGTTCGGGATAAAGTAAACACTCAAAAAAGGCCTGCTGAAGTTCTATTTTCATTCATTTCGTATCTTTCCGCGCGTAACGGCTAGCGAAGAGAAGTGACTAACCTCTCTGGACACGTCACTTGATGTTTGCGCGTCTAAGATAAATTGTGCAGACAATAAGTACCTTTATAATTGGATTAAAATTTTTTTATTTATTATAGAAAATACAATTATGTCGATTTAGGTTGATTTTGTTTCTGTATTGTTGTATTTAAATACGAAAATACGGGGAACTAGTTTGCGTAATTTCGCTACCAACCATACAAGCAACAAGAGGACTTTAGTTAATGTTGAATTATATGCAGTAACGAGTAGCGATTTTCTTTTTCAAAGGTTAAATTTTTAGTTCTCACTTTATCCCGAACGACTGATATGGGGGAAATTTCGCGGGTCGTTGACCTTTAGTGGCGGAAGTTTTGTTGCGTTGCAAAGAAGCGGTAATTAACCAAACTATAAACTATCAGCATGACCCGACATTTTCCCGGATGGGTGATTTCACCAACTTGCTTCAATACCTTACCTGCACAACTGCGGCTTGTATTCACTGTCAATGACGAGATATTTTAACTCTCACGCGTCTTAGAGTTCAATCAGTGAATCACAGACGTGTGGTGTTTCAGGCCGTGTCTCAATTCAAAGAGTACTTTATTGAGAGAGTACTCTTTCGCATAACAAAAAGAGAGAGCTCTTGTTTTCTTTCTGGTGCTCTCGCTCTCTTCAATTGGAACGATGCTCTCTCGTATTTGTAAACAAAATGTGCGTACTTTTTTTAATACAAGTTTTAAACGCATTAAAAATATTTGTGGGCAATTCAAACAACAATTTTTAAACTTACGGGTATCGTATTTCGAGCGGGAAATAACTGTCCATTGGCGATGCCTAACATTCTTAGTTTGTGTATGAAAGTACATATTAGGGCCGAAAATGTTACCTCAATTTCTCACTATAAGTAAAATTTTACTGGAAATGGCTATTTATGTACAAATACTGAAATATTTGTAACATATGATGCAGGTTTCTTCTTAAACCTCAAATTACAGTCGTAATCAAGACGGCATACGCTAGAGAACACGAGAGGGCTAGAGCGAGTATACAACTTCGTTCTCTCGCTCTTTCGCACTCTCGGCGAACAATTGAGACAGGCAGAGAGTGCTCTCTGTGACGTAGTTGTGACGTATTTGCGACAGCGAGGGCACAAAAGATCACTCTTTGAGTGAATTGAGACACGGCCTCTGTAACCATATTCTGACTGGCACATGAAGAAAGAGATGCCTCTGTACTAAAACATGCTGCCGATAAATAATCACGGAGCAGAGCTGTACATGTGTACATAAGGCAATGAAACAAACTGTTGCAGAAATACTTTCGAGGAAATAGAGTACCTCCCCCCCCCCCGGCCCAACAACCATGAGTGCGTGGCGGTAATTGTTCTGCAGGAATAAACCAATAGTGTGTTAGTGTGGGTAAATATCAAAAAACACTACTCATCGTGTTCCGCCCCAAACTACTGATTTTAGAGGTATTGTTTATTAATAAAAAAATGTTTCTATAGACGTTATATGTAGTTAAGTAGTCGTATATAAAGAAAATTGAAGTTTCCTAACTTCAAAATTTTCCGTTTTTCATTAGGTCATATTAGGTCTCATTTGTTACGTTAGATAATTTTAGGCTGGTTTAGGTTACTTCTGTTAAGGTTCAGTTTTTTTACCGCTAACTTTACTATTTATGTTATGTTAGGTAACGTTAGGCAAAGTTAGGTTACTTAAGCAAGGTAACCTAACCTAAAATTATCTAACCTAATGAAAAATGGGAAGCTTCATAGTAAAATAACTTAACCTAACCAAAACTTACCTTAACCATCTTAAACTAACTTAAACTGACCTAAACTAACTTATAACCTAACAACCAAACAAAAAATACGAAATTTCGAGTTATATAGGATGTATATATAACATTTAGGTTAAAAAACTGTTTCCGTGTTTCAGGAAGAAAAAAGAATGGATTCGACTGGCTACGATATCAGACTCTTCAATTGAATGGTGTTATGCAGAAAGAAAACCTGCCACATTTGATAAAGTAGAACATAAAATATTGCTACTAAAACCATTTTTGTTATTCTGTTAGTTAATGTATCACATTTTCAAATTCTCTGCCTCTGTCTGAAATTGTTTGCTGAGCTAATGAAGTCTTTATGTACTAGAATTTAGGAGCATGTTTTTTGTCTGCTCTTTAGATTTGTGGCTTGAATGCCTTCTACGTAACACCACTCAACTGCAAAACTAAAAACATGGGCCACGATATCAACTCCCATGTATGTCAATGAGTTGATTTGGGACTATAATATTAGCAAACAAGAATGTGACAATAGCAGAAGGTAGTAACTACCTTGGTAGTGACGCCCCAACCAGCTGACTCCACCTCGACGCCCTGGTCCAGCAAGTATCCGCTATTGGCCAGCTTCACCTCCGTCACGTCATTGCCGAGCTCGAACGGGTCCTTCATCTGAAAAGAGCAGATGACAGGCGGCAACCTTAAGGGCGTTCAAGTGGTAAAAATGCATAATTTTGTATTTGTGCGATATAGTGTTGATTTTGTAAATTTTCTACTAATAAATCTTTTAGCTCTTATAGTCGTCCGATAGCAGGATGTCAATGTCAAAATTCGCAAGTTATGAAAATTATGAAAACGTAAACATAACAGAAACCAACTTACATACTCGGATGAAACAATTAAAACTAACACTTACAAATGAGATGTTATGGGCCATACGCTTTTAAAAAAATCAATTTTTTTTACCTGAAAGTTATGAGTATTATTTTATTTGCTACCATTTTTTTTTTAAATTTCATGTGATTTTGTAGTGTACAGTAGTTTTTAAATTATTTAGCATATTGTCCATGATGTCTAATTTAAGTGTTAATTATTTCATTCAATTCAGTTGATTTTTAGTTATTTGTATGTTCCTGTAACATGACAATTTTACTTCGACGCGCCATTATGTACGAGAGGTAAAAATTGTTCGCAAGTGCAAAACGTAATCACAAGTAATTACTACAAACTAACACTATACATATAGTAGAAATATAAAGTTATGTATTTGCCACTCGCAACACCCTGAATGTAGGCGCGTGGATGGACATACCGTGCGGGTTCGAGTCCAGGAAGGGCGAAGAGTTGAGGGCGACACAGGTATGCGCATCACGCCTCTCCCTAGCAATATGAACAACAAGTCACAACTTGCCTCTAGGAGACATTCAGTGGTGGCCATAACATTTTATGACGTAATATTAAATATAAAAGTGTGTTATACTGTCCAACACCTTTTAATTGAAATATTTGGAACCAGTGCTATCATTACAGATTATGGTATGTCGCTAAAATGTTTTGTGTCAACATACCCTTCAAAACACTGTAGTATCTTGTGGCAGGTATGATTGGGTGATATACGTCTGACACAACCCTAGTAGCAAATACAATCGTTTTTCATTTGGCCAACTGTTAGCAGAAGCGGCTAACTTTCGCTAGTATGATGGTCTACTATTGCTGGATTGGTTGTTAATCAGGCCATGTCAGTAAATATGTTTCTAGTTATACTGAAATTATTTTAATGTGAGCAGCTTGGTTAAAAAATACTGATATATTTCAGTATACAGTCCACAAGCAGACTTAGCAAACTAACCCACAAGCATCTGTGTATAATAAGAATTCTTGTGGTACACTTGTGGTTAATGTGTGGGTGATTTCACTATGCATCATGTATATGCCAAATGTGGCCAAGGGTGCATTCCGAATGTTTACTGCCTGTGGACTGCTTATCACGATCATATTTACACAAGCGAGCCAGTTGATGTTTGCTACTTGGGAACGTAGCTATCTGCAGACCAATAATAGGCATAAAATACTACAATAGCGGGATTCTTATTGGCTCAATGAAATGGTGCAACAGCTCCACGTACAGGAGAGAGCCAGTAATAATATAATACGCCGAACGTGGGTTGAAATCCAGCAAACAGTCACGTTTCCAGCGATAAATCATCATCTATAGTTATCATACAAAAAAAGAACTGCAAACTATTTTCGCCATTTTCTACGTCGAGAAAATTAGCTTCGTAGATTATTAGAGGACATGAAAATGCTCTTTGTATGATATTTTTAAGCTACGTTACTCACGTACGTTAAATAGTTTTATAATAATCTACTGTCGGCCATAGCTCTGCCTGGATAGGCGACCACCTTAAGTCATGAGGTTAAAATTATGAATTTATTGCACTTGAACACCCTTAAGTACGAACATGATTCACGCAATTCGGGCGCCAGACAGACGACCACCTTAAACACTCTTGCCGATGACTTTAACGAAACGTTTAAAGGCAGATATTAGTAAAAGTTTGTTGTTTGTAAACTATCTACTGCATAACAGTACATATTGGGTATACGTTAACGTAAATTTATTTCGAACAATTAAAAATACTTTTCCGTTTGTTATATTTTCTTTGAGTAATGTCGGAATTGAAGAGAATTTGGCCAGCGCTTAACATCTAGGTTTTTAGAGCTGGATTTGGGGTGGCGTGTTAGCATGTAGTAGTGTCGGAATGAAGGAGCGCGGGAAACGGGAGATCCCCGAGAAAACCCGCCGACCAGCGGAATCGTCCGGCACGATTCCGACATGCGAAGAGTAATTTTGGTTTTTCCGAACTTGACAAACAAGAAACAAATAATATTGTGCTGCCGATATTTTTTGTGTCTAATTATTTGTCTTCAGGGCAAAAGGTAAGGCCTTGTCACAACAGATAAAGTTACGTGTTTGTTAACGTAAGAAATTTAATTAATATCATTCAGTTTTGGCACATAGCCGAGATGAAAATTGCATTCCAAATTTGATCAAAGGTGGCTGCCGAATATGTTCAAATTAAACTTGTCGAAGACGTTTCGTATGGTTGCTCTTAGTCGCAAAACTTCAATTGCCAAGTTAATTTGGATCTGAGTGAGTGTGTTGATTTTATTCAGGTCAACTAGATGAGTGATCCGAATTATTTTAAATAATAATATCTAGGCGCCGGTACTTTTGTCCAAACTATTCTTGCAGCAGCTTGTTTCAAGGCCGTAAGTGCGCACTTTCAGTTTGGATTCGCGGTCAGCGGTTGGTAGAGACACGATTTTGCCGCGAAAAGATTTTTGCTCCACTTTGTTTCAGTGCGCAATTGAAGACTTAACATGCATAAGGGGCTAAGTGCCAATAGGTAAGTTTCGAGATAGTGACGAAAATTGTATATTGCGACAAACAAATGAACAAGAAATTATGCAAATACGTTCACATATTTATTACAATAGGAAAGTAGTAAATAGGAGCAATAGAACAAAACAAAACACTCATGAACATCAATATATATTTTTTCAATGAACTAGAATGTGTTGATGTTACTCCAACCATGTAATTGTGCTGTTGTACGACGCGCATGAATATCACTAGGAGATAGCACTTTAGGTATGTCTTCGTCCTAATGTTTTGGCACCTTTATATGTACCTAACTTGTTTTTGTAGATAATTGTACTTAGCCCATTTTGAATGTTGAGTCCTAAATTGCAGTTATATTTCGTGATTATTGTCAGCGTGGCTTGGTTCAGACGCGTCTCTTATTTAACTGCAACAATCAGAACAAGATTATTGTGGCTCCGTGCATCTGTAATTTGCCAAGGCAAGTGAGTCAAATAATCCAATCACAGATGGTTTAGCAGAGCTGCAGATGTGAACGTGACGCATTGAAACCAAATGTTGCAAAAAATATTTTCGCCATAAAATAATTGCCTCTAGTTATTATGACTTCATTCTGTTGTGATTTGCCAGTAGAACCCCAAGACAAGGGCCAGTTAGAATATCCAATGACTAGAGACATGCAAAATTCGCGTTATCATTTGGTAGCTGACTAAACTTCACTTTCCTAGGCGTAACAGAGCTTAATCTGCGATTCAATTGGCCACTAACTATTATGTGTCGTCATTTACATGTAGAGATTGGCCTCTCTACCGTGTAAGCATTCTCCGCGGCAAGTCACGACAATTTCGGCCAGAGGGAGATGTCGAACAAGTCTATAGTCACTTGGAGTCTAGTCAGCTGTCAGAAAATTACGCGAATTTTGCATGTCTCTACCGATCACTGACCACGAAGCAGAACTGAATATACGCACACAAGACATTCAAACCAAACGAGGTAAAAATCTTTTCAACACAAAATCGTGTCTCTAATGATCGAGTGTTTATAACTCCCGGCGTCTTGGGGTTCTACCCGATATTCACGGACGTGTGGTGTCGCAGTTAACTTTGTTCCGATTGGCTCACTAAAATAAATTACCCTCAACACAAATAACCTGGAAGCAGAGTTACACTTATGAACATAAGGCACTGAAACTAAGTGGGACAAAAATAATTCGCGAAAACTATTCACCCCAGTACTTACCCTAACTTTCCGTCAACAGAGCGATTACGGAATATTTTATACAATGGTTCCAGAATTGCAAAGAATATTTATAATATTATTGACTCTCGCAGCTGGATATTGTCACGAGCTTCACAATTAGTTTATTACAAGTGGACTGCGAGGATAAACTCAATTAAATTTTCAGCTCATTCTCTTCACTATCCCAGGGAGATTATCTAATTAAGTAATTATCTTCGACCGCATAGAGCCACGAGAGAGCGAGAACAAGTCCACAATGGTAAATTAATTATTAATTATGTACTTTTAAAACAGGTTCATCTTCTCCCGAAATATAGATACGTACTTATAAAAAAATTAATTAATAATTTGAATAAAGTGTACATAATTCTGTCATTGCCAGTCGTTCAGGAATAGTAATTTTTTTCTGTCGGTTATAAACAGTTAACATTTTTATCATCGAAAGTAAAACCCGCAGTTAATTGGTTATGATAAAAAACAGTGTAGTGATTCGAAGGAATAAAAAAACACTCAACGCTGTCGTTTAATGTTGGAATGTAAGTGTGTTAAAGTGCGAGCTGTTAATTTGTTGCATTAAGTTAAGTAATATGTACACAAGCTGTTAATATGTTTTGTTTATCAAACAAAATACCGAGCAAAACGAAGTCGATTTTACTGAACCACCTACAGTGCCAAATATCTTTGACAAAATTCTTGCACTTGAAAACAAAATATATTATTTTAATGCAATTATTTACTTAGAGGTCTACGAATATATTATTTGGAAAATTGTTTAATTTTAATTCACAGGTGGATAGTTATTTTACACAGCATAATTGCAAAAATTTTGAGCATTTTAATGGACTTATACATGAAAAAAACAGGTTCAATAAAATTACATGAATGTATAGTGAACAAATAAAATTTAAAAAAAATTAAATATGTTCTTCTTATATTCTTACACGAGCATACACAGATATTCTTGAAGGCCAGCCGACAGGCCAATGAACGAGCGAATTAATCCTATCCCTTAATTTTTGCAGCATTTTGTCCCAATGCCTTACAGTATTTGCACATCTGCATTTCTGTTTCGTGGTTATTGCAAGCGTATCGTTGAGTAGAGGCGTCAGTTATTTAATTGGGCTAATCATAACAAGATTATTGGGACACAACACATCTGCGGTTAGCGGGTATAAACCCCAGACGTTGAGAGTTAAAAACAGCCAATCACTGACCACGAAGCTGAGCTGCAGATGTTCACGTAAATCTTTAAAATAAAGTGGTTTCCGCGGGAATCAGGGGCCCTTAGCTATCTGTACAGACCTGAAAATTCCGCGTTTTCATCTAGGCTCAGGTTAGAATCCAAGGACTGTAAGTTTGCGTCTATTTTGGAATTGTAGCTTGACATATTTCACACCTCCTGGAGGGTGCTCAGCCAATAATAAAGAAGCAACTAAGTGTAGGACCAATCATGTGGCATCTCTGTGTAAGCGAGCAGCAAATGTGAAGCATTAGTCGCTAATAACGAAGGAGGTAGGGATTGAATGTGTCTCAAGGCTGGGCCTCATACACTTGGCTGGCTGTTAGTTGGAGAAGAGGAGACATGCATCGCGGCAGAGCAGGGTTGTCTACAGAATACGGCCGCAATGGACGACTTGAAAAGAGGCGGAGCTTCAGTCAGGTGTGGGATACAATTCCTATCTCCATGGATACCGCAGCCGAACATAACCTTCATTTACCTGTTTGGCGTCAAATGTCCCGGATGAGATGTACGTCAAGAAAATTAATTATTTGTTTGCAATTTGCCGATTTTTCAGGTTAACATTAATCTTATGTATTTGCGTATCTTAACCGTGAAATTGAAACTAATATTTTTTACCCTTGCGTGCAAATCTATGAATGCGCAACATTTTTTTTCTTTCTGCAATTACTAACTAACAAATCAGCATGTTTGTAAACAAGCTTTGTTTCCCACAGTATTTCCCCTGCGGTGTGACGTCAAGGGGCGTGTACTTCAAGTCGTCCATTGAGGCCATATCCACACACCGAAGTGTGCAAGAGTATAAATGGGAAGGGCACAGAGAAACCAATACTATATATTAGGTACTGGAAAGTTGTGCGACAGACACGCGTAGGGAATTACTGCTTGTTAGTAATGAGATGGCTCTGGAATAGAGGAATTAAATTAAGAAAAACATGCGTGAGAAGTTGGGAAGTGAGAGGGCTGATGACATGAAATGGGATTGACCGGCAGGCCCGGTCAATCAGAGTGGGAGCTCAGCGAGCTGTGGGTCGCCAATAGAGGGCCTGAGTGCCCCTGGCGATATTTGGGCAGTTCTAGCGAACCAATGTGAAGCTGCTATATACTTGAGTACATATATATTCTTGGAGACTAACCTACAAGTCAGTGAACCTACTCAGGCCTCTATCAGTTTATTTGCTGTGGCAACATTTCAGTGGCGTCACGTGGAGTGTTCCAAGGTGTGCGGTGACCAGCAGTGACTATACACAACACTGAGTTGCCTGAGGAACCATTTGACTAGTATGGTCAGGAACACTCCACAGCCAGTAGCGTACAAGAGGCAAGGTACTTATAATCTATACACCTTGGTCTCTGCAACAACACAACTGCCCATAGCGTATAGTCGCTGCTAATACCGCACGCCTTGGAACACAGCCCCGCCTAGCCACTGCCCCATTTAACAGCCAGTTTCAGCCCAGACCAGTTACGGCGGGATTTCGTTCCTCCTGTAATTTCTAGTTTGTAATTGGCTCTAAGTCCTGCAGGGTGTATCTAATGAACTGGGTGGCCAATCGCGATAACTGAACAAATGAACATACGTTTACATCTTGGCTTGAGCTAAAATGAATTTTCTCCGAATCTCCTGGTCTACACTCACAGATAGAAAACCATAGAGTTTTGAGGAAATATTTTTGCCCCAAACTTGTTTCGGGCCTTTCCTGGCCTGGGTGCTTTTAACTCTCAAGACACTTACGTGTGGTGTTGAATTAACCGTATTCTCATTGGTTTGGTCAAATGAGTGACGCCTCTGTCCAAGGACACTCTACCAATAACCATGAAGCACAGCTGCTGATATACACGAGTTTCTCGGCCTTCGAGACAATTATTTTTTGTAAGCCCAGACGAGAGCCGATAACATAAGATTGTTCTGTAACTTTGTTGTAAATTGGTTTTAATATGTAATGTAATTTCTTGAGAACAAACGGTATATGGATTTTACCTCATTTATCACTGGAAAGAAATTTCGTCAAACAAACTAATTAGTTGCCATCATGCTGTATTTTGACTCTACAAAACAAGAGTACGTAGTTAAAACGAGTTATAGCAAAATTATAGAGTTATTTTACGAAGTACGGTCTCATTTATGTTTTAAAAAATAACTTACGTCGAAAATGTGGAAACACGGGCCCAAGTCATTGAACAAGTTGGTACACAAATCTTTTCACCAAAGTCTGAGGTCCCTGGTCATATACATAGCAGGGGCGTCATTTAGGGGAGGGCAGGGGGGGGGCAAATGCCCCCCTAGATTTATAATGTAAGTATATAAAATATATTTTTTGAATTTTGTTATTTAAATAGTGCTAACTTAAGCACATAAAACTGAAGTTTGATTATTAAAGTTTCAAACTTATACATGCTTAATTAATAAAAAAGATGCAACAATGTCACTGTCACCGAAAAAAAATCTTGCCCCCCTCCCCTACCCCCAAGAAAAACTGAAATAACGCCCCTGACACACAACACTCTGTGTGAGCGTTTCCTGAGCTGTTACTACAGGCCGAGACACGCGCTGAGAAAATCATTCCTAACGGCGTAGTTCCAAGAAAAGCCGCTAGAGTATGTGTCTCTGTACTTCGTAGTATAACAACACAGGCAATGAAACAACAGACACGTAGGCGTGCCAACTTTTCACGGAACTTCGAAATTTACCCACATCGACGTATTCTAATTGAAACATTTAAAAAGCGTGTCGTATTGAAGATATCAATTTAAAACAACTTAAAAAGTCAGCACAAGTAGACCATAGAATTCGGCGTGTGAAGAAGCGTAAACAATGACTGAGAAACAGGGGAATGAGTACAGAGGTGGGACATCTACCGGCCAGAGAATGAATGAACCTCGCAACCCGGCCCACATTGTGAAGATAGAGAAAGGTTTCCGTGTCCCGGCTTGTAGTGATAGCGTAGGCAATGGAGTGGGACAGCCAGAGCCTAGCTAAAGATACTGACCTTGATGAGAGCAATGTCGTTGTTGAATTTAGTAGGTTCGTTGTACTTCGGATGTAGGATGATTTCCGCTAGCTTGTGTACACTTCCGCCAATACCCTGCTTTGTGGTTCCGACACGGGCAAGCGTGATGTTCCTGCGTCAACACACCACACTCTGGCCAGGCTTCTCTCACGTACCTTATTTGTACCAGACATTTTTTTTTCTTATTTTAGACACAAAATGTGACTTAATTTGGCTCTAATGAAATTTTTTTATCTGTCATAGTTTTCGCGTAATGGTTGTTAAAGTCATAAAATTAAAGAAAAAAATTATTTCGATTTTTAAAAAAAATATTGAATTTTTTAAATTTTAATTTTGGGTTTCCGCATTTTTTTAAATTCAAATAATTTTTATAATTTATTTTTATGAGCATGTCATTGTAGCCTGCAATGTTTTTATCCACTGTGATTTTTTGAGTTTGGTATATCAGTTGGTTTTAGTGTGGTCGTTAAAACGGAAACATGCAAAATATGACTTTAACAAGCCATTACGCGAAAACTATGAGAGATAAAAAAATTTCGTAAGGGCCAAATTTAGTCACATTTTGTATCTAAAATAAGAAAAAAATATCTGGTTCGAATAAAAAAATATAACAATTGGTGATGAAAATTGCGGTAGACCGCACCCTTACGATTTTACAACTGTGCGACAGCGACAATGCGTCAAAATCATGCGAGGAGAGCAATTAGGCAATAACGATGCGAAGGGCTGCGATAGGACATGTTCTATCGCAGCTGCGAAATTCGCATGAGAACAGGAATAAGAAGAATAACACAGCAGTGTTTGTAAACAGAAACGACAAAAAAGAAGAAGAATAAGACACCATCACATTTGTAAATAAACAACGAAAGAGACGGGAAGGTGATCATTTAAGGGGCATTGATCCCTGTCAGATCGGTTTTACGGTTTTTCTTATAAACCAGGGAATAGACACATTGTTTTACTTTTTTCACGCTGACAAGGCATAGTTTATTGTTTCATTCACTTTTTGGAATCCATATGGCATTGTTTCTGTTAATGTTGTGGCCTCTGTAGTCGCTTCCGTAAATAAAGCAGTTTTTCCTTTTCAACTGTTTTCCGTTGCAAAATAATGAATATATAATGGTTCCAGAAATTACAGAAAATCGATTAAGTTTGTATCTATGCCCTGTCGTGACAAAAATTTTGATACATCGACTGGAACAGAAGTTATCGAGAAGAAACAGATAAATCCAAGGTGGTAGGGATCAATACCCCTTATTAATATAGTACCAGACAAATAATTTTTAACATATGACCTAAACATATGTAAACAACATATTAACTTGGTGGGTATGCGGAAGAGTTCGGAAGCGGGAATCTCTTTATAACAATTCAGTGAGAGGAAAACACATTTAACGTACCTAAACAAACCATAAAGGCGCGCGTCAAATCAGCAATCTGAATTCATTTTGTTTATATTTTCGTTACTATTTCTGACAAAATATGGCACTAAGAGCAATTAAAGGCATAGCCGCTGTCGCATTATTGTAACATCTATTGACGACAAGTAGTATGCAAAGTTCACAGGCTTTCGCATCGGCGGCCGACGCTGTCGCAGTGTCGCACAATTGTAAAATCGGCTTTAAGCCAGTTGTACAATGACACGAGACAGTAATCGTGAAATCACAATAGGGCGACGGACGCGACGTGACTCTAAAGAGTCTCGTAATAGTTTGGCTGTCCCGCGACAAATATATAACAAATACAAGAGAATACTTCCTTGCCACTACATACTATAGGCGGTTCACTTTAAAGTGTGCACAACACCACAGCAACAACAATAATAACATGTATTTATTGCGGATATAGAAGTCAAGTGTTGATAGGTGTGAAATGTTTACACTAGTCATTTGTTACATGAAAGTTTTAGTATTTAAAATAGTAAAGATGGCGGCATAATGCATCACAGAAACTGGTAAGCAGTGCTCCGTTTTTCCTGAACAGCCTAAAACCTCTTGTACAGCCGCAATAAAAGCTTACATTATTTTATAAGTGTTCCCTTTAATGGTAATATATTTTGGGCATTTCCACGTGTGGAAATAAAAGTCACAGTTACACGTCTACTTAAAAACATTTAGGAACAACATTTAAATCCGTTATTCAACTTAACACGTCCGTGAACGCGAAAAAAATAACAAATTTTTCTATACGAAATTTGTGTTGCGGTTGAGTGATTTCACATAAACTTCGGCGCTGATTGGATGGCGTTTGTTAGTCGTGTAGGTGGGTATTTAAAATAGTATATTACAAATAAACGAACAAAATTGAAATACTCTAAGGGTTTATATCTGGCGTACAAGAGGTCATTTATTACATAGTGGAAAAATCTATTTACATTTGATTTTTTTTTTTAGTATCTGTCGCACGCCAGCAGAAGAAGTGCTCGCAATAAAGAGAAATAATTTGTGCCGCATTTGTCGCTGTATTGTGAGTCTAACATAAGGGGGTGAGAGGTGACCAGTTCTTACAATTGTATGACAGAGAAAGGACTGTAAATTTTTTTTATGAAGCCATGTGTTTTTACAGCTACGTCCAGAAGAATTCATCTTCGGGGGAAGCTGTCAAAATGTGGTTTTCATAACTGAGACAGAGTTTACAAAGACCTTGAAAGAGCACATTACACAGATGTGTGTAGCTGCCCTTTAAAATCATGCGAGTAAAAATATTTAGTGGCAACTGCAAAATATTTTGTGGGTATTTAAAACTGCTAAAAGTATTTTGCGGTCGCCACAAAAACATTTTGTTGACACCATTATAATATTGTGTCCACCACAAAATTTGTTTGTGTTTTCTACAAAATAATTTTGTAGGGACAACTTCTCACAAAATGTTTCTTTGAGTGCAGAGTCAAGATACCAAACAATGGGATAGGTGTTGTGGATACCAAAATGCACTGAGGATGGGTAACCGTCAGAATGCAATGGCAGGGATACGGTAGTGCCCAGGATATTCCTACCAAGGGGATCAAAAAGTCCATCTGGTTTTTTTTTTTTTTTTTTTACAGAATGGGTTTGAGCCCATTTTGTCTTAAGACGAGGTTAATGCACAAGTTGAGATACCAACTTTACAGTACATTCTTGAATTTACCAAAGTGAAGTTTTACTTGGAGTAAAGAAAAAAGTAAACGTTTCCTTAGAGAAGGGTTCAATTATCTTTTTAGCAATGACAATAATATTTTTCAAAGCAAAGTTTGCTGTTTTGCAATGTTTCATATTTAAACGCATAAACTCTTTGCCGTAGTAAAATTAGTTTTGGGGCAAATAAGACGTTTTACAGTGCTTTTGTAGTGCAAAAAAGTGGTTTAGAGTTTACTAATAGTTTAAAGATAGTGTTTTACAGTTTATTAATAAGGCAAAGAAATGATTTATCAGTGTATTAACAGTGCAAAGAAAGTGTTTTGCAATGTATTAATAGTGCAATTAAAGCTTTATGATGTGTATTAATAGCACAAAGGCGTTTCACAGTGTATAAATCATAAACTAATACCTCCATGGTATAAATAGTGCGAAGAAAGTGTTTTACAATATATTAATAGTGCAAAGAAATATTTATGTTAGTTCTCTTAAGTCAAGGACACAAAACGTACAAATCACTGCATTTATAGGAATAACTAAATCAGCACTTTAAATAAATCACGTTTTCGATCAGTTAAAAGCAATGACATATTCCAAACATACATTGCGTGTATATATTAACAACGTGATAATCAGAATCTAAAAAAATAAAACACTTCATATTATTTCTTACCACCTTTGCAACTCGAGCGTTAAGATAATCCAAATATGCTAAAGAACAGAAAAAAATTCAGAATAAAGAAACAAAAAACAAAAAACAAAATATTACAAATATAAAAACAAAGACATATGTTATATTACCACAGAAAATAAGCTATGTTTAAACGCAACTGTCTTATCATCCTATTTTTAATAAACGCATTAATTACGCTTCACATTCCTTAAAAAACTATCGATAGTATTGAAATTTTATAAAAAAATTTCAATGAACAAACATAATGCACTATACAGTATGTGGCTTTTAAAACAACACACTTTCGAATCAGTTACTAAATTATGTATTTCTAACATTGACTGGTAGTTTCTGAGTTTATGACAGTTTCACTAATGCTAATATCAAAAACTCACAGTAAATGTTTGAAACTACAGCCTCTACTGCCTCACACACATACACACCACGTATCATGCACTGTAGCATGCTATCAAATACTCCTATACCCACCATACAGAGCAGTCAGCATACTTGTATCAACTATGTAATTCAATTATCTAACAGCAATAATTTTACTACTGGTTACCTTGCAGTACACTAAACTAAACTTTCATTAATAACCCATAAACTGAGGATTCCCAGACCTATGTTTACATTGACTTTTTTTCAATGACACAGACAAATAATAAACTCTGCACAACGACAATAATCATGAAGCAGAGCTACGGATGTGCACATAAGACATTCAAACAATGTGGTGCAATAAATATTTACACCAGAAATCATTGGCTATAGCCATGACAGTGTCCTACTTCAGTTAGTTCTACTAGGTACAGGTTAGAAAGAAAATGTCTTTCCTTATTGAAGAGTTTGTCACAGGAAAAAATTGTGCCGCTAGTTGAGCTGCAATCCGTATCCAACTTAACAAAATAATAAACCGTGCTAAAATTAATTTTAACTAAGCGTGGTAACGAAAGAAGTCATTAAATATAATTTAAAGTGAAAAATAAACCAATTTTGGCTTTCATATTATCAATTTAATGTAACTTAAAATTCAGGCAAGTTCTGTATCTCTCACCGATACCAGCGCTCAAGCGGCGGAAATTTTTCTCGTGTCAACTTGTAACATAGATCTTTCTAGTCTGTAGTAGAATGAACTTTAGCCCTAGCAGCAGGAACATGGCTGTGGTGCAGGAAGGTACAGTTGTGCGAACAATCCTGGGAGTGTATACTTGCCTCATGTTGGGGAAGGGGAAGCAATGAGCAGCTGACACGACCCAGTACTTGGACACCACAGAGCCGCCACAGAAGTGCTGGCCTTCTATCTCCAGAGATACCTGCATCACAGTGGACAGTCAACCTCGTTGAATTGAGGCGTCTCAAGTGTCGACATCTACCTTCTATACTTTAATTAAGGAGGAGTGCTGGACAACTTTATTGTATTTTCAGTGTTTCAACCATAACAATTATTCACATTGTATTATCGAAGTTTTCTCTTCGACATAGCATAGAATATATTCTTGGTAAACTGTTTGACATTAATAATAATAGAATATTTCATTAACTTGTCATGCAGAATCATTGCAAGTAAATTCTTGAAAGTTAACCTATAATTCTAATGAATCTGAATTGCAAATTAACCACGGATTCCATTATTGTTTATGTCACCCAGTTTACCAAGAATATATCCTTTGCTTTGTCAAAGAGAAAATTTTGATAATACAATTTGAATAGATGTTATGGCTTGAAAACTGAAAATACAATGAAAAATTTATAACACTCCCCATTAAGGCTGCTCTGCACAGATAAATTCGTAATTTTATACTTGTATCAAACACTGTCCAATTCTTGCACATTTTGTTGAGAGTAATTTCCCAGAAATAAAAAGTGTTTTGGTTCCATAGTTTTCGTACAACCGCGTGTCTCAGTAGCGATTTTACTATTTTCGCTATTTACCCAAAGCAAGAAATAAGATTGTTGACACCAAATAAAAACTATATTACTCCGTTCGTGCAGTTTCTTCCGAAAATAAAATAAATTACGTAATTTTTAACAAACTATATAAAAATAATATTAAATTACAAAATTAAATTATAAATTAGCTCATTTAAGATGCGGATCCCTTTAATTTTTTCTCTGCCTAATTAACTTAATGTGAACATCCATTTGCCTCTCATCTCTGACTCTGTTTTGTATTAACGACATTATTTAATATATAGTTACGTAAAACAATATAGTAAAAAATTCGAAACTGCTGAGGTATTAATAATGTTCAATGCACTAATATCCCACCTTACCACATTTTTAAGATTTTGTGACGTCACGTCAATGTAAATGTGGTAAAACAATGAAACCATCTCGAAATAAATTGATTTCCTTCCATACACGGCAATGAACACGTTTACATTAAATACGGTTCCATACAAAGAAGTCCTAAAATACGAAGCAATCATTTCAGGATACGATAATTCGTTAGTCTTCAGTCAGTATAGACGTGTTTAATTGTAATATTTTAATATAAAGTTGTACTATGAGTGGACCGCATAGTTCTAATTTCCACGTAATTTTTTCATTGTTCATTCGATCGCCTCGGTGGAAAACAAGACGGTGTTCGCCGCAACCCCTGTGGTAGCCGTGTCAGACTTGTAGCATACCTTCATAGGCGTCTTGTAACGTTAATCAATGCCATACTACGGTACTTGAACCGCTGTTTTCGGGAAACGGTTGGCCGGATAGCGCTTAAATAATGCCAAATTTTTATTTAAGAGTTAAGTCTAGACACACGAGAAACGTTTTTTGTCCGAACTTATTTCAAGTTATTATTTATGCTCTAATACTGTTTACCTATTCATGTAAGTATTTAAAAAATGAGAATGTCTAAGGTCAAACACAAAACATAACATTTGTTCTAAAATTCCGTTTTGTTTTAAATTATATTGCTTAAAGATATTTGAGGTTAGAGATTTTGGCCAGCTGTAAAATGTGGTGTCAGTTCGCATTTGCAGCTCATAAGTAGGAAGACGATGATAACTGAATGACGGCAGAATGTGAGGGCGGATGAAATGAGAGCACTCCAACAACGTCCGCCGAGTTTTAAAATTGGGAGTTAACTAACCGGTAATCGAACCCATATTGCTGTGGTCTTACCACTACATTAAAACATCCTAGATGATTAAATACGTGTTTATAAATGTGTCCATGGTGTTCAGCAACCCACTAAATAGCTCGAATTTTTCAAAGTACTGGCATAAATATTCTTCCACCCATAAGCAAAGAACATTACATAAAATAATTACCTAAAAATGTACAAGCAATAGTGCTGTATAAAAATATAACATCAATGTATATGTGTACATTTACGTCAAACAGCTTTAATGGGTATTTCTTAAAGGTGAAAATATGTTTAATTGTGTTGAAGTTGTGTAAGGGGGAGAGGGGTAGACGTTACATCTGCCATATTTGGTGACTGCTTTAAAGAATAATTTTTATTTTCAAATGAATTTTGTTATATATCATCTCAGCTTCTGGCTTTAAATCGAGACGTGTCCTGTCTTTCTTTATTGACGGTGTTTCATCAATCAGTGTAGCTAACATCATCTGGTATAAATATAAAAACAGAAACAGCTGAGTTTGACATTGGTCTTGTGTGGCGACCAGAGAATGTCAGTTATAACAATACTTCGTCAAGAAAGAAAGACAGGAAGCGTCTCGACTC
Source organism: Medauroidea extradentata (assembly GCA_003012365.1). Taxonomy (NCBI): domain Eukaryota; kingdom Metazoa; phylum Arthropoda; class Insecta; order Phasmatodea; family Phasmatidae; genus Medauroidea; species Medauroidea extradentata. The sequence continues at coordinate 38,460 of PNEQ01096662.1, read as the reverse complement.
TAATTCAAAAACCGAGACGATGTTGCCAATGGCCGCTAGAGCCTGCCATTCAATACAAGTGTATAAGGATTCACTCGCATTTCGTGACAAACTTACTGCATAAGGATACTCTCCAGGCTGGGCAGGTTCTCCGTTGAGGATTTTATACATGCCTTCTTTCTCAACTGAATATTCTGGAAGCAGTATCCGTTTATCCATCGGGAAGCTCATGACGTCTGCAACAGTGAACATACTCATGATTGAACCTACTATTTTTCTACTGGTAAAATACGTAAGAAGCTATTTTCATACAGACCTATTTATTTATGGTTGTGGTGTGTGTAATGTTTTTATTGTGGTAGAAGGATTTTAATAATTCAAAGGTTGATCCTTACTGACGTTGTTTGTGATTTATTAGAAGCATTTTGGATGTGAGGGATTTTTTAATAGGCTTTCATTGTAGTTGCCAGATTATAAGTAGCAATTTTCATGTCTTTTAATGGTATCGCAGGTTGCTTGTTGTGGAAATAGTGTATTAATATAGCAATACGAGCAGCCATTAAAATGTTAAGATAATTTGTTCTAAATGCTGAAAGTTTTAATTTTAAAAGCTATGTAAACCTAACAACAGTGATAGAACATGCCAAATATGAGTAGGAAATAAATTGCCAATGCTGCAACAAAACTGTATTAAATACAGAACAAGCTTATGGAATCTAACCACAAATTCCTTTTTTAAACTGAATGAAAATAAACTAGAAGCATATAACATAATGCAGATGTTAATAATCACGGACATCTGCTTGTACATCCTCTAAGCTATTAGTATAAGTATTAAACTGTTAAACAGTAGCAACATACTACAGTAACTAATGGTATTGTTTTTGAAGCAACGTGGTTGGCAGCTTGGCAATCGTTTACGTCACGATGCCCCAGTTTCAAAAGAAAGGTTGCTCAACCTGAAAATGGCGACTCTGTAATCCTTGTATGTCCGTTGATGCGTGGACAGGAAAACGCATATCCACCAGTAATGTGCGAATCAATCGAGTTGGAGGGGGAAGAGGGAAATTGTCTCTAACGTCAAATTTTCCCCCAGATTTATTTAATTTGAAATCGTTTCCCTGCCACGGGAAAAAAAGGGTTCTCTCGCTGAAAAGTATTAGATTGTAAAATGTTTTTACTCCTTTTTTTTTTTTAGCGTTTTGTTAGTTGTAAGAATAAAAAAAAAACATTTATTCGCAGACTGCCAGCCAGTCAGTCAAGGAGTTTACACAATTTAAAAACTTAAGCATTAACACTTCAGCTGTCATGACATTAGTTTAAACCGAACCATACATATTTGAAATGTTACTGCTTAAGTTCGGCAGCATAAATCGTAAGTTTAACCCCTCACAATAAATGTCAGCCCTCCCAAGATGCCATTCGAATATCACCCGCTAAACACCATCTTTCTTTAACCTATAAAATACACACAAAACTGAGTATTTTTAAGGAAACTTAGCGTAATTTACTACGTGATTTAAGTTTTCAAGTGTAAAAACTAACAGAGCATTAGTTACATGTTACGGAATTATTACTTCATTATTCTAATAAATGTTTTTACCCACAGCCGTTGATTAGGGTCCGGTAGTTTTCGCGAAAAGATTTCTGCACCACTTTGTTTCAGTGCCTTACGAGCGCACCTGCAGCTCTGCTATGTGGTCAGAGATTGGATGCCGTAACATACAACGTCTGGAGGTTAAACCCGCAAATCACAGACGTGATGTGTCACAGTTATCCATGTATTGATTGGCACAGTCAAATTAATAATGACTCTGCACAAAAACGCTCTGCCAATAACCATAAAGTTGAGCTGCAGGTACGCACGTAAGACACTGAAACAAAGTGGGGGAAAAATATTTTCGCGAAAATTACCGGGCCCTACCGTTGATTTATTCACTGCAGCCAAAAATGCAATATTCGAAGTCTGTTCCTATTGGCTGAACTCTTACTCTTCAAGTTTTGAATTTTGCAAACCCTTCAGAGCTGGCGCGCAAAGTTATAAATTTCATCTCACCGTGCAAAAGCGTCCCAAGCGCCAACATCGCCACAATTGAAGACATGGCGGCCGAAGTTGCCACGACAGAAGCCGAGCGAAGATTCAGTCTTAACTTCGGAGGACACAACCGGCTTGTGAGGCTTGCCGACAGAATGCGGGAGTAAAAAGTCTAGACGCGATAACAGCCCCTTCGCCGATAACGTCCAATTAGCACCGGCGCTGGAATTAACTTAACAACGCCTTCCCGTCTCGCGAGCTATTAAACGACGTGTAACCGCCACGCCGATAACTCTTATACTAATCGAATCGGTCAGTTGGGCGGCTTGTCGCAAGCGGATATCGGGAATAATATCCGTATCCTTCCGATTGGAGAAACGTTAATTTTTGAGCCACAAATTGCCATGTTGCTGCACAGTATCCCCCCCCCCCTTTTTTTTTTTCCACGGTTAGTCCTGATGGGAAGGGCCACGAATATTTCGCGAAAATAATTTTGCCCCAGTTTGTTTCAATGTATTATAACTAGAGGCACGAGTATTTCGCGTAAATCATCTGGCAGCAGCCTAGACTTCACAGGCCTATATACGCTCTGGTCATAGTCGAATATCCGTTGGCTCCTATATGTGCAAGAGGGTGCCATGTGATATCACCACGAATTGTTTCCTTATAATTTTATTACTGGCTTTTAGTCGTCAAAGCTGTGTCAAAACTACTGTCTTTTAATCAGAGAACTAATAGTAATGTATACGTTATTGACGTTCAACCTGACCTTGAATCAATACGCGAAATAATCGTGCCTCTACGCGCACATCTGCAGATCTGCTTCATGCCTATTGACAGCGTGTCTTCGTGAAGTGACGTATCTTATTTGACTGGGCCGATCACAGCAAGGTTACTGCGACACACGTATGTTATGTGCAGGTAGAACCTCAGGACACGTGACAATTAAAACATCCAATCACCGACTATGAATCCAAATTGTAGATGTGCACATAAGGCACTGAAACGAACTGGGGCAAAATTCTTTTCGCGAAAAATTCATAACCCTACTTCTGGGGTAAAACTCCAATTTGAGACGTTTACAAAGTGATTGGAATCATTGCCGAAGCAAAGGAGGGGGGTGTTAGCAAAAGGGCTGACTACGAGCTGCACCAACTTCGCGTAATCAAAAGTCAGATAGAGAAGATACGAAATAATAGTAGATTGAGTGATTGGGCAAACCGAGAGTCGTTATAATTCAGCTGTAACTCTCATCCCCAACAAGAACAGGAGCTGAGTATTTTGCACCAATTTTCACCTGCTGAACTAATAGGCCGCGTTCCGTTACTGCTGAAATCATTGAGATTACTGCGCTTCTGCCAGCAGTATCGGGACAGTTTCAGGTCATTGGCAGTGGCGGATCCAGCATTGTGAGAAGGAGGGGCGGGGACTATGCCTTAAAAAGTGTGTATACAAACACCCCAAGCCAAAAGTGGGGGGTCCTCCCCCAGGGAAATTTTGATTTTAAAGATGCAAAATGGTGCTTTTTAAGGAGTTTACACACAACAAATTTAATTTCATTGTTAAGAACATTTTAAAATAAATAATGTCTTAAAAGTATATAGTGCTAATAAAAATTAAATTAGAAAAAATTAAAAAAATTATATCTGACCTTATAAGGGGACGACCGGGCCCAATGCCACCCCTCTAAATCTGCCCCTGTAGTTTGTCTCAGTGAAATAGTTTCGGAACGATCGACAATACTGTAATACAAAAGGTTGAAACTACAAACAATAAATTGATTCAACTGATATAAAAGAACCAATTTGGCTTCAATAAATTACATCGTATTATATCCGCTCTGTCGTTCCAACCTCTTTTATTAATAAGTATGTAAACTTATATGCACAAACATATATATGCTTTTCACTATAAACTGAGCACTCAGCAGAACTTGTAATTAATTAAAAATATGTTTTATTGGGCCAATAGATGTTAACTTTTAAGTGTGTTGGTAGGTTTACACTGCTTTTTATTTACGATGAAGTTTTCATATTAAAAATAGAAAAGATAGCTGCAAAACAGCTGAAAGAAAACTTTACGCAGTGCTCACTTCATAGTGAACGGCCCATAGTAATATTGACCTTGTATTACTCTAGTTAGATTTTTGTGCATGTCCCACAGCCACAAAAATTATGTAATTATGTCATCCAACCTTCGTAACATCCGTAAGTTCTTCACTCGTTCTTAAAACTCCCGCCACCACTTATTTCACTGACACTACACAACCACTGCAGCTCCAGTAATCGTAGAACTCGTCTAGCCTCGCACAGGGTGCTCACACCAAAGCTCGCGAAAACAACTTCTAGTGATCTCAGCAGTTTCGGAACTGCAGCTGACGTTACTGAGATTACTGAATCAGTGGAATCAGCAGTTACGGAACACGGCCAAAGCAAATCACCAACGGCACTGAACATAAGACAGCTGGAAGTCTTTTAAGCAACACCAAAAATCTCACACCCTAGTTCTGGATAGCAGATACTGGCATGTACTCGCCAAGCAGTCTGACAGTCACAAAATGGCCATTACCACCCCGTACGGGCACCGATTTCCAATTCTCTGACATGTCCTTCGGACCAAAATTTACTCCTGCAATTTTCCAAATATGATGGTTAAAGATTATGGTTTATCGCGGGAAAACTTGACTGTTTGCTGTATTTCATCACACGTTCAACTTATCAGAAGATTACTGGTTTTAGCTCGTACTTGGAACTGTTGCCCTATTTGACTGAGCCAATAAGAATACCGATATTGTAATATTTGATGTCTGTTATTTGTCTGCAGACAACAACGTTGTGTCAGATGTATATCACCGGATCATACTATAAAACATATTGCAAGAAACTATAGCGTTTTCAAGGATATGTTTAGCGCTAAACATTTTCTCGATATACCACCATCTCTAATGATGGTGCAAGTCCTAGATGGTACTATCAGCTACTTCGCCATGATACGTTTCGATGATGAAGTAATTTTGTCACATTTGTGGGAAGAGCACATACACGACCTAGCCACAGACTAAATAGTAATACAGACGTGAAATGACGTGGCGGCTCGTTTGATATAGGCGAACTTGGCCGCTTATTGGCTGCCCGAGGCTGTAGACTCCAGCCCCGTGTCTGTTTGGCTCCTGCATGTTACTACAGGTTTCCTATTGGCCTGGCTGCCGACTAGCAGAGCAGTTGCCTCACGCTGATTGGCAATAGGTGTTTCCACCATGTTGCTGGCCAGGGAAGCCATTTTGCTGGCGTGTGTGACTGAGTTCGCCTTCCTGCCGACTATTTCACTTCTGTATTCCTAAATATTCTGTGACCTAGCCATAATGTTTGAGCGACTCGCCGTCAATAGGCTCACATGTGCAAATCACAAATGCAGTATAGGGCTCAAGAACTTAGACCACCTTGTAGACAAAACAGGTAGCTGTCCATGCGGCAAACATAAACACTTCATCCAAAACTACCTCGTACCCACACAAGCTACGAAAATTCTTGGGACTTATTAATTGGTTGCGACAGTGCATTCAGGACTTTGCAATCCGCACCCTTCACTGACTTGCTATCAGTAGTGACCCTGATTTTCCGCGAAAATAATTTTGCCCCACTTTGTTTCAGTGCCTTACGTGCACATCTGCAGTCCTACTTAACTCTCTCGAGCCTTGGTATTCTACCGGAAAATCACAGTCGTGAATTGTTGCAGAGACGTTATTGTAATTGGCTCAGACTAATGATATACAGCTCTTCATTTAGACACACTGCCAATATTCATGAAGCAGAATTGCAGATGTGCACGTAAGTCACTGAAACAAAGTGGGGCAAAATTGTTTTTGCGAAAAACCATGGTCTCTACTGATCTGCCGTTTCCGACCTGAGTTTTTTCGAGGGGGAAAAAATATTTAGTTAAATTTAAATCTGCAAATTATTTTAAATCAGAATGTATGTGAGGAACACATATTTTGCAAGTAATTAACTGTTGAACCGAACCCTAGTAAATTTCGAATTTCAGCCGTTGCTCTCAGCGTAACGAACAACGAACTTTTAGTTAAGAGGGCTGTGCACATGATGTAATTTTCCGCGTTTGATGAGCGGAGACAGTGAAGCGAAAAGGTTCATCTTTCCACACTCGACGATAACAACGTAGCTTATACTCGCGGCGCAAAACTGACGTGAAGTGTTTTTCTACTATTCTTTTTACTATGGGACTAAATGTGGCGACCCTACAATTATATTTATTGAACGTTTGTAGTAAGGTCCAACGCATGCTTCCAAAGTTGTGTTCTATGAATCCTGGTGGTATCTTTCCAGTTACAGCAGTCTAAAAAAAGCAATTTGTAACCATTTTGAGGGGCCACCAAAAACCCGTTTCTAATTAGCATGTATTTTTAAAATGTTAGAAGTCTAGTTTGAACTGTGTGTTCTTTTCGTAGGTAAACATATTGTAAATAAGTTTAGTTGTTTCCTGTATAAAAGAATAGGCGCGGTACGCTACAACATCGTTTATGCTTCAGGTGCATAACCCCCTTAGTGCATATTTTAATCTACTTGCAGTATCCAGAACGACATTTGGCACATTTAAATAAGAAAATTAAATTATTTGTTAGGATGACTGGATTCAGTTTCTTGGACGTACTCCATTGCAAATTGAATGACTGTCAAAGAAAACGAAACAAATAAAAGAAAACCATAATATAAGCAGAGTATGCTTTAGTCAGCAAGATACATACACAACATGAAATTCCAAAATGGAATCGGGTCAAATAGAAACAAGGAACAAACGGATAATTAATGAAAATAATAACAAATTTTATTTGACCCGATTCCATTTTGGAATTTCTTGTTGTGTATGTATCTTGCTGACTAAAGCTTACTCTGCTTATTTTATGGTTTTCTTTTATTTGTTTAGTTTTCTTTGAGTCATTCAATTTGCAATGGAGTACGTCCAAGAAACTGAATCCAGTCATGCACTCCCATTGCACAGTTCTTTCAAAGATCATATTTGTTAGGATTTTGTGATACATATCAGTGAACTAATTGAATGTATAAGTTACATATTTTCTACATTTGGTTGCCCTGAGAGTTAAGAAATATGTTGGAAAATATTTTCAGTTTTACAACACTACAATTCTTACTCTAAATAATTATTTTTATAATGCCGTGTTTAATAAAACCATTTATTATTAAAGGATATTTACCATATCAACTGATCAACTGTAGGTACTATTGGTAATAGAATGAACTCACACCATCCAACTTTGTTTGTGTCGTTAATCAGTATTGTTAATGTTTTTTATGTATCTTTCTTGTCCACGCATACACTTCCTACAAAACACTGTACACTTAATAATAATATTATTACAAACATTATATCATAATGTAAACTTAGAGAACGTCTGGGCATTCAAAGACTACATTTGTAGAGTACCAACAGTTCACACTTTGCACCAAAAACAAATGTCTAATCTGGTTGCACATGATCAAGGAGGTATGCAGCAAGATCACGCCATGGTCTAATGCTATTTCAAGCTTACAATTTGTCAAAGAGGAGCGGGAGTCACTGTTGCTATCTTCCACCCAAGGCATGCTCCAACAAGCCATAGACACACCGAACCGCACCGACTACATATCACAATCACAGAAAATCGACCAGGTTTATCATACTGTACTGAGAGCCCAGTAAGTGTGCGAAGAGATTGTGGAGAAGATTCAAAACTGTCAAGACAAATTCATCACACACTAACACATAGTGGACGGGGGGTTAGAATAACATGAAATGCATGACACCAACTAGTATTTCGCTCCCTCCCTCGCAGTCCATCTATGTTGTCTTTTTAGATGTTTTACCCTCCATATAAATAAATGTTAGCAAAAAACACACATAAACGAAATTGTTGCTCTGAAATCAGTCACTGGACACACATCATGTGGCCACGTGACACGGGTGCACTCCTGGATTATTTTAAGGTCAGGGTCGGATTTACCACTAGGTGGAGCCTAGGGTGCAACTTTCTCAGGAGCGCACTTTTAGTGAGGAGAATATGTCAATTGAATAGTATTATTTCGTCATTACCATTATAGTTATTAAAAGCAATTTTCAAATAAATGCATTATGGTTACTATAAATAGTAATTATATCATTGCCACAATTGTTATTATAAGTAATATGAGGACACAGTCAGGAAATATTGAATAATGTGGTATTGAGAATTGGAAAAGGACTCGAGTTAGTAGGGAAGCACGTAAAAGAGACGTTGTGCTGAGACACAAGGGCCTATGGCGCCTAGATGTAAAAATCCGGCCCTGTTTAAGGTACTGGACGAAACAAATCTGCTGACTAAAGGAAGACTGTATGTTATTAACTACCCTACCATTACAAAACCTCACAGTCAACAATGGTAACAGAACTTCGGGCTCCAGTCAGGTGTCTGGGTTTGGCTGGCGAGCGTGTTTACCAAATACACACCACATTTCACTCAATAAACAAGAAAACTGTTAAAGATATTGTAGTAGTGTTACTATTAAAATAAATTCTGCTTTTTATAAACAATTTTCTCGCTTTCATCTCCCATCTAACTACAAAAACAGAAAAAAAAAAAAAGTTTTTTCGCTTACCAATTTTTAAGGTTTCATTCTGTACTGAAACACACTTAGAGTAAGGTGGGGTGGATGGGAATCAGTATACTTCTCCGAACAACCAGGGCAGCTGTATTCTTGCTTTTGACTTGTCTTCTTTGTCATTTATTCTCTGGTTTTCCGCATTCATTTTGGTGTACCTTGCTCGTTAGAGTCCTTTCTTTTGTCAGCTATAGCTGCACTTCCAATGTTCTATTGAAAGACGATGAAGTTAACACTTCAGACTTCATCTTCTTTCGACGGCGGAAGTAAACATGTATAACTCGTGGGATAGGTGATATTTCTTTAACAGCGATGTATCCTGATGATTCAGGGTCGCCAACTGCAGTGCTAGTAGTTGGATTAGTAGGCGTTTCCAATGACGTTCGGTTTACGTTTGTTGGATGATTCTCACTTTGAACAGAGATCTGCTGAAATAATTAGAGGCTGTCATTTTGATATGAATGCTCGCTCATCTCAGGATCAAGAAATTAAATTTATCTGTCACATTAGAGGGAAGAGAATCATCATCACTAAAAATGTATAGATTCAATGGGCACACTTCAGTCACTTCGAAACCTTTCAAAGCATTTGCGAATGTGGCTGCCTTTCCACAGGCTTTTGTGAATATGGAAGTCATCTGATAATCTGTAATTGAACGACCGGGATGATTAGTCATCCAAGTATCACACTCTGAAGAATAAAACTTTTTAGTGGTCCAAAGAAAGCTTAGTCAAGGGGCTGTGTCATATGACTGCTGTGTGGAAGCAGAGACAGCGTATGAATGTGATGTTTCCTGCATACATATGCATGACTGTGTGCTTGGGGCATAGTGCACAGTCTTACCCCACTATTAGAAAACTGGTGCTGGCTTGACACGTTACTTAATATTAATAACACACCAAAAAGACATAATTTCATTACTATTGCATGACTGTTGCGGGCGAAACCCTTGTAATAGAAGAAACTAATTGCTATTCTGTGCGGGGGCAACACAGTTTTGTCAGGTTGGCATTGGCCCCACGCCTATCGTAAGTCAAGGTGTGCTGACTTGTCATAGTTTCATTCAAATTTAAAATAGAACTGGATTTCCTCACGTTAAATTTTACTGCATTTTATAAATTACGTGCTACATTTATGTGACACTCCCGAGACCTGGATCGTGAAAACACTTGCGTTCAAATGGTCGGCCGGCAATGTAAATATCTGTGAATTGGCGTCGTAGATCTCAAGACTACCAATGGCCCTTCACTGCAGAGGGTGGCAGTACTTATAGAAATGTATGGGACGTACATGCAAGTATATTTCACAGAAAAAAATAAGGTTTTATGTATCGTTGTTGGGGCTGGTGGTACCACCATAGATAGGATTCAAGGACTGTGGTAAAAGGGTCTTACGGTGCCAGCAGGCAGCACACATCAGTGTGTTGCATTCGGGTGCAAAGATAGATAAGGTTAGAGGAAGAAATCTGCTACTGTTTCATTTTATTGGTAAAAGGGCAGTGTTTCATGTTATTATGTGAATTATGTGATTAAACAAAAATGGTTAAGACAGGTAAACCTAGCTAACTAACATGAAAATAGGGCAGCTTGCATTATTTATTCAGGCATGTGTATGTCACTGACGATATGCAGCTGCTTGGTAACGGCAAAATTATTAACACATTAGCGCACAAAATGTTAAATGAATGGCCGAAACCATGTATTAAACACTGTTAGCGCAGCAATTGTTTACACACACGTACAGTAAGTGATTACGGTACTCACAGAATTGTGTTTCAAAACGCAATACAATTGTAAAATTGCAAAATTTTGTTCTTCAATTGATGCGAGCAGGGGTTCCCAGATAGCATGTAAACTTGCGGCAAGCCTCAAATTGACAAGATTTAGTATTGCCATTACAAGCCCTATTTGGTAAGTTTGATTAAAGCTTCAGTCAAGCCGATTTTTTTCAGTTGTATCCTGCCTTGTACGAGGCAAGCTTGTTACAAGCTTGCAGCAACCTTGATTCAAGCTTTCCTGGCATGCTTGCTGCAGGCTTGTCGTGTGGGGAACAGTTAGCTTTATTCAAGCTTGATTCAAACTGATGGCTTGACATGACAAGCATGCTGCATACTTGCAAACTTGTCATGGCAAGCTCGATTCAGGTTTGAATCAAGCTTATTTTGCTATCAGGGTTGTGGTGAGGGGTTAGACTAAATATCTGCGGTAAACTAAATGAGAACTGTCTTGCACGGCAGTGGCATGTGTAGGACGTTACCCGGTAGCGCCAGCTCGTCAGGGAGGGCGAGTGTAAGTCGTGTCGCCGGCGACCACGACGTTAGCTGATTTAACTCCCTCCCACTCGGCATCTTAAATATGCAGGGGACTCTTCAGGCATTCCCCACGCCTCGTTGCACACAACAAGACACTCGCCAGGGATATCGGGCATCTGAATGCCCATGTAAACAAGACCAAACACTAGGAAAATTGGTGGGTTTTCTGGATCCCGTAACCTGAAGGCCATGAAGTGACGAGCCAGTAAATAACACACGTACTTACAAAGGTGGTTATTATTGATAAATTACTGTGTATCCATACAGTGGCTGAAGTGGGCCTGCACCTATGCTCGTCAGGTGAGCGAAGCTGCATGACGAAAAAAACAGCCACATGGGCTGGAGTAAAATTTAAGTATAGTTAAGCCCCTGGGCATAACTGGAGGTAACTTCGGGCACATGAACAAAATATTCCAGAGATAAGAAAAATTAAAATATTAAATATTAATACACTGTGAGTTGTTGAACAAAGACTTGAAGGTACCCGGAGCGACGCAGAGCCGACTTCCTCTGTATGCTGCTAAACACCAACTGATGAGACAGTGACAGTGTACCTGCCTCGTCCAGCAAGTTCCTGCCATGCGCTTGTCGATACACAAAAACATTTGGACAGCAGAAAATAAAAAGAGAATAATTTTCAAATGTGAGTTGTTGAAGATTAAGGTCCCAAATTATACTAGGGAATGGTTATATAATTATTTTTTTTAATGAAGTTTTTGGATAACCAGATATTTACATAACATTAAGTTGCAGTAATGTGTATTTTGGTTCTTGAATTTTTAGAAAGGAACAAAGAACACTTTAAAACACTTAACAACATTAACACATTAAAATTAACTTCAAAACAGTTTTGAGAATTTTACGCAGAGGGCTGGCCGCGTGGGCGAGTCCAAGTTGCCGGTGTGGCACAGGGGTGTTTCTGCTATGTTTTAGGTTAAACACGACTTATTCTAATTAAGAACAATTTAAGTGAAAACAAGGTTACCCCTGGCCTTTAAATTCATTCAGCAAATGTGGGTGCGACCCATGTGATGTGTCGGTGGCGAGGCCAAAGGGAAAAGTAGATGCCTCAGTGCCATTACCAGGACACTAAGCGAGTGTCGGGATCTCCATCCCAACTTTCCACGGGCTGCCGGCTGCTGCTGGGACGTGGGTCTACCGCCCGTGTGGCTGCATCCATTTGAGTCCTCCACGTCTTTGGTTGAGGTGGGTGTTAAACCCACGAGGTGCTGGTTTTAACAGGAAGGGTTTAGCTCCCCGAAATGCCCAGACGGAGCAACGCTCGAAATAACACAGAACGTACGTCTGGACTATGTTTACTGTTCCCAATAATGTAAAACAACATGAACTCGCGTACGTGAAGCAGATCCCCCTCTCGACGCCTGGGGGTGGCGAATACAGTGGACCGCGGTATTGCGCGACTATAACACTAAAATGAACATAAATTCTCGGGCGAACTGTGAGTCTACGAGATTGGGGCGGCACTGCTCCTGGGTACGTCACTTGGTTGGACTACGTAAAGTTCCGTACTAAACAGATTAAATCAAGTTACTATTGTCCTTACACCATGGATGCAGTACAAATGCGAAGGCCCAGGAGCCGCGGCGTCGTGTGGCCGTCATCCCTCACGCCCGGAACAAGACTGACTTCAACATGGCATCCTCCCTCGCACAAGGCGAGAAAGGGCGCGGAAAAATTACCGCTCTCCACTTCCACGCATGGGAGTTAAACAGCAAATACACAAAACACTATTAAGTTGACACAATAACTACTAATGCTATAACATTGTCTTTAAAAAAAAGCACTGATTGATGTACATAAAAAAGGCTGGTTTCTGTAGGGAAATTTATTTAAATTACCGTCCGCCCCGGTTGTCTTGTTAACCTGTCTCTCAAAGTTCAGGCTGGCCTTAATTCACATAACACTTTGTTAGTTGTGCTGCAAGAGATTATATATTGGGTTATTTTGAATTTACACACAAACACTTGGCGCGCTCGGCGCCGGTTATCGCTCCATGCAGTTGTCACCCTTAGTCGCGGTGGCGACTCGGGCGAACCTCTCCTTGATACTTTCAGGTGATTTCCTAACGTCGTTATTTCCCGTGTCTCGTGACAAAGTTGGTGTTATTAGGGCCATTGGCCCTTCCGAAATGTGGCTGCACTCATCCCATATTTTCCCAACGTCACACAGTATGTGTCTCGACAATTGAACACGTTGTGTACAGCAACTGCTCAATGCCCACAGAAACGACCAATGGCCGGGCTCCTCGATGGGTACTACAGGTGTGTGTGTTGCCTGAGCATGGTTTTGTGGTGGCTCCTTTTACTTCCTTTTCTTCTGTAGTATAACCCATGTAGCGCAGTTGGTTGGCTTGCTGAGTTGGGCGTGTTCCTATATCTGGTGTGTTAATACCATTACTGTGGCACCGCTGCGATGCGCCAATGGTCGCTGATAGATGCGTAAGTGCCAGCGCACGTCACATGTTACCGCACCTTGTCTGTAAGTGGCAGCATAGCACTTGCCACGTAAACATATGTTTATTGCCGTTAGCATGTACGGGACACTTTCCCTACATTTGCTAGGTGTTCTTTAATACCGAAGCACATTTTGGCACTACCAAGCATCACGGAGGTGGTGTCTGGGGGCCGCTACCTCTTGGTGCCACATGGCCGGGTATTTTCCTTTATGTGGTTGTGGTACTGCCTGCCTCGGCTGCTCCAGTTGGTGTGTTTATTTGTTTTATTGCATCCGTAAGATTTTTTCAATACACAGTAGTACTAAGATATTTCAGTGCGCACGACGGGCTTCAGCTGAGGGAATGCGGAATGGTCCGCATTACAATCAATGTAGACTAAGATAAACATGGCGTATTTGTCACTGGATGATAATAAATTGTAATTGCTCTTCAAATTTCGTGTAAAGTTCATTGCTTCTTATGGCGTAAACACTGTTTATGAGCAAACGTGGCCATAGCACGGTCTAAGAAGGTAGAGGTCTTGACACTGAGGAATAAAATGTGACTCCTTCATGTCGCCGAGCGCTAGTAGTAATTTGGTGGAAGATTTGACTTGTTTTTGTATTTGGCTTAGCTTAAAATGTGAAGTTGTTACCGGAATTGCGAGTATTATATCGAAGAAAAAATGGCAACGTAATTTTGTAATGGAACGCATTTTTTTACAACAATAAAATTTTATTTTTCAATATTATACATGTAGATGCACATTGCAACGTTTCTCAAATTTTGTAGGGCACGAAATATAGTTTTTGTTCGAATGTGTTCACTAAAACAATAATACTCAATATATTTCTTCAGACTACTTTTATAAACAGTTCCACACATGCCATTGCAATTATGGACATGGAACA
>PNEQ01096662.1:10760-24022 GCA_003012365.1 Medauroidea extradentata | reverse complement strand
GTAGCTTACCTTATTAACATTATTTTATGTAAATAATTGCAAAAAATGTTAAAACGCGAGATGTAAACAAGACAAATCGTCCACCAAATTACTACTAGCGCTCGGCGACATGAAGGGACCACTTTCTCTTGCTGGAGAGCATAGGCAGTGTCAAGACCTCTACCTCTTAGACCGTGGGCCATAGCATAATCCTTCGTACAACCATGGCTCAACTACATAGAGGTAATATATAGTAGAGGGAACGTGACGTAACAAATGTGTGTCCAACATGGTCTCGACAGTTTGGTGTCGTTTATTTATGTTTTCTCGACGTAAAAATGCAGTCGTGATGTTTGAAACTCATGGCATACCTTCCAGAATATATATTTAGTCATGTGTTGTCACCAAGATCTCGGTTCAAAACCTAATAGTAAGTATGTAGCTAATATTAACTTTTTACTAAAAACAGCTGGGTTAAGGAAAACAGTAACATGGAAAACATTGTTTACATTTGTCGTTCTGAAATTTCTACGCAATTATACTATGCTATAATATGGTAGTATGCTCTCAATAGTTCATAAATTCATAAGGAACCAAAATAATCCTACATAGTTGTGATTACTAAGCAATATTATCTTGCAACTCAATGTTATTTCAAATTTCCCGCGCATATTTCACTAAAGTCACGTGACACATGTTGAACACGCAATTTCGTACGCAGCTGTATAGAGGATACTCCCTCTACCCTATATTTACTCTAAGCTCAACTATATTGACTTCAAGTCATAGAGGTAATTTACTCTAAGCTTCAAGTATTTGCGATCTCAATATACGGCATAGCCATCCCTTGCGTATCAATTTTCTATATCTATGGATTTAAAACAGGTGATAAAAATAAAAATGCGACCTTGAAATTTTGACGTTTATTATCTGCAAGGTCGGCGATCATTTGAGACTGATTACGTAATTACGAGTAGTACAATGATATCGTGTCAGTGTCTCAACAGGTTTTCCTGCAAGGATGAGTGCAACCTGTGTAAAATGTATTTTCGCGGTAGCATTTATGGTAAGCAGTTTCATAAAATTATTAATCCTTCGTAACCTTAATGGAAAATGTCAACATATATTATGCTGGTAAAATCGTGTGTTCACTTATACTGTATCTGTTACAAAAAGTTTGGTGCGTTTCGGATGATAATTCGCAAAGTATTGCGTCTATCAGGGTAAATATCAAGAATCACTACTTATCTTGATTTTAGACATATAAAATAATGAAATAATAAAAAATGTTTCTAGCGACGTTCTCAGTAGTCCTTCGTAAAAATATTTTTTTGTTAGGTTAAGTTTTTTAGGTAAGGTTGTTAGGTTAGTTTAGCTTAGTTTAATTTGGATTAGGTTAGTTTAAGTTAGGTTAGCTTAGGTTAGGCTAAGTTAGGTTCGGTTAAT
The DNA here is from genome assembly GCA_003012365.1 of Medauroidea extradentata. Lineage (NCBI taxonomy): Eukaryota > Metazoa > Arthropoda > Insecta > Phasmatodea > Phasmatidae > Medauroidea > Medauroidea extradentata. The sequence continues at coordinate 22,597 of PNEQ01096662.1, read as the reverse complement.
TTAGGTTAGGTTAGGATACCTAACCTAATCTAACTTTAACTAACCTAAAAAACCAACCTAACAAAAAAAATTTTTTTTATATAGGACTACGTAAAACGTTACTAGAAACATTTTTCATCAGTAAACTATATGTCTACAATCAATAGCTTGGCCGGTACACAATGAGTAATTCTTGATATTTACCGAAGGATTTTTTTCTCATAAGCTAGTAATTGATACAAGTAAATCGTCATCAGTCTAGTTGTTAGTTCATTTTATGTGCATCTCTGTTTTAAAGATCTAGTAAAGATAGGTGGGGAAGTAATTGTTTTTACAGGGAACCTGTTTATACAGGGAAATGCTGGTCATTACAGCTAAGCATGTACACCTATTAACATTTATTGAAAGAACTGTCAAAATTGGCCTTCATAATTGACGCTAGGCCTACTTGAAGTACTCCACCAGTATTGCAATCCAGGGAGTTGTTTAATGGAGAGTCAAATCAATTTAAAAGATAATGCTTTAAACAAAATGTGTACTGCATATAATTTTTTATAAATTATTGATAAAAAAGCTTTTCCAAAAGAATATTCTAATTCACAAGCTGCAACTATTTTGTGAAATATAAACTCCAAATTTAGTCGACATGTGTATTAAGTAGTAAAAAAAAATTTTAATTTTCTTGTACGGCAGTATTCTTCTAGTAAGTTTATATAGAACACTGTGTGTATATTTATTTAGCCTATATTAATGATGTCTTTCTCAGGGAACACTCGTAACCCCCACCTTTCTCATTCAGCATTCAGTCGTTGCTCCACAATTGTATCACCTCAGCTCACCTTGTGGCAGTGGCTAGAGCACTCACCTCCCACCAAGGTGATCTGGGTTTGATTCCTGGTGGGGCTAGTTCTTGGATTTTCACATGTGATAATCATGCCGGACGATGCTGCTAGTCTGCAGGTTTTCTTGGGGGGTGAGCGAGAGATTTTGGTCTGCGTTCAGCATCGAGGTCTTTAGCGCTGGTAGGGGGTAACATGATGTGAAAATGGAGTAGTGCCAGAAGAAATGACGGGGGAAATGGGAGATCTGCCGACCAGCGGCATCGCCCGGCACGATTCCCACATGCAAAAGTCAGTGAACCGACCCCACCGGGAATTAAACCCGGATTGCCTTTGTGGGAGGCAAATTGTTTGAACATTCAGAAACCCCAGCCTCAGTTTTCTTGGGGATCTCCTTTTTCCCCGGTCAATTCATTCTGGCACTGCTCCATGTTCTCATGATGTCACACCTCATCAGGGCTTAACACCTAGATCTTAAATGCTGACCAGAATCACATAATTCATTTAGTCCTTCATTCAATCATTTCACCTTGTCCATTCTTAAGGCGGAATAGGTGACAGGCATGGCTGGCTAGTTGAGCAGCCAGTCCAACCTTCACACTTTCATCCCTGCCACAAAAGTAGCCCTGCCCGAAGCTGGTATTAATTACTAATTTTAACTCTGTAGCTGCGAGCTAGGATAGGCAGAGATGTTATCATCAGTGTATTTTGGTTAACACAATGCCACAACATGAGGTAATATTGTGGAGTACATTTCAGGATCTGTTTGCTGTGAGCCTGGTCATGCCACTGATGTCGGCCCACCTGAAGTCTCTCGGAACCTCGCACTTTATCATTGGTCTGCTGGGGTCCACATACTCCTGCCTACAACTCTTCTCTGGGCCAGTTGTGGTGTGTACTGCAATTACAACACTTTCACTTTAGACACTTGGTAAGATTGTAGCTAGAGGTCCCGCTTTAAAAGTTCAGGCTAGGTTACAGTTGATGTTTCGGTAGTTCACTATTTTACTAATTTCATATTATTTGACATACTACCAAGAGTTTAGTTCTTTTCATTCATATCGCCATCTTGTGATTTTAAATAATTAGCTGTGCTACTTTACAAGTATAAAAAACATAATTTAATTGGAAATTGTACAATAGGACAAGACTTGAGTATTAGAGAGATATACCTATTGTAAAACCTCCAAATTAAAAATAATTCCATTGGTTATTTCCAGACTTAATTTTGTTATTTCAATGTCTGGAACAGCAACTCTGCTCCAGTGAGATTTCATGATGTTGAAGAAAGCATTAACTGTTAAATCCTAATATACCGGTACTAAATGTTATTCATTTTCAACAATTGCCTGCCTAAACCGTATGGATAGTTTCCTAAACCAAGAAATTATGAAGTAAAGTTATATCAAGTGATTACAATGCTATTTGAATACAAAACTCTTAACAAATTAAAATTTGCAAAATGTAATTAGTACTTACCTTAAGACTCGGCATCAGTCGCCATATTGAATTATTTTATTTTTCACTGTTATAAAATTCTGACAAGTAAAGTGTTAAATTTGTTACTATAATATCAATTCTATTCACCTTGCGCTACAATAAAAGCATTAAAGTTGAACTTTTAACGTATATTTAAGCAGTTATCAGTTAAGTACCGGTAAATTAAGAATATAAAAAAATTGCTCTACTGATTACGGCTCAGATATACTTTTAAAGTTCAACTTCAATGCTTTTATTGTAGTGCGAGGTGAATAGAATTGATATTATAGTAACAAATTTAACACTTTTCTTCTCAGAATTTCATAAGAACGAAAAATAAAATAATTCAATGTGGCAACTTATGCCGAGCCTTATTGTTACGCATCACTTTTACACTGTATACTATGTAGATATTCCAATATGTATTTTAGCAAGTTTTATTTGGGTATTTTTTTAAATTGCTTATATTATTAATTTATTTTCATGCTGAATTCTAACTACTAAGCTGTCAAAACTTACACAATGAATAGAAAAAAGTTTATCAGTTTTGCATAATACAAACTATGCCACGCAAGGACATCTCTTTGCAAGTAGCATACAGTAGTAACATACAGGATGGGCACAAAGTCCCGTTACCCCCCTAAAAACATATTAAATGCTCAACCTGTTGGACCAATACACAGTTCCACCAATACATACACTCAAACAAACCAGTTATGACTTTAACCGTCCACAACATTGGTTTGTATCCCGTCATTCTCCGAACACAAAATAATTCGGTGCCGTGTTCTGTGCAACATTTTTCTCACCATCTCTGGAGTAACCCTTTGGAATGTCTGCCTCACAGAGTCCTTCAAGCCAACAACATTTGCATACCGATGCTCAGCAACATGTCCACAGAGTGAATTGTCACGTGTTGTGAGGTCGGGGTTATCGGGTGGCCAGACAAGTGGAGCTGGTAATGCAGGTGATCCACGGCCGATCCAGCGTTCTGGAAACTCCTCATCAAGACGGGACTTTGTGCCCACCCTGTACATGTTGTGCCTGCAGTGCTTAGTGTGTGTTATGGTAGATGTTGTTGTGCATATAGGGTAGCTGGAGCGACATTAGAGGCAGACGTGCAGTACTGCTCTTTACTCTGATGGTCTGCTGCCTCTGCTACTTCTCCATGGGCCTGGCCACGACCCTGCCTGCTATATTCCTCTTGAGACTCGTGCTTGGTGAGTGCAACGAGAGAAATACATCCGCCAGACATTGGTAGAAACATTTAAAGATATTCCAGTGCTGTAGTTTGTGCATTATTAAACGTTTTAGAAAGGATTGTCAAGTTTCTTATACAGCGAAACCTCGTTAAATAAAGAGTTTATGTTTTCTTCCTTCCACTTAGAATGATACTGAAAATTAAATGGTAATTGAATGCTTGACCAAAAGAAAATTGTTTTAATTATAGTACAATTACAGTAAAATATAGCATTATTATTATGTCTCAAGTGGAGCATGTATGAAGGTGTTTCATCACTATGTAGTATTGTTTGGTTCCCAGCTGAAACATGTTTTTTAATAATAAATTGTTTTTGTTACATTAATGTATTACCATTGATAAACACTGTGTTTAACAGGTAAACCCTGTTTTGTTTGTGATTTATTACTTAATTCTAGTTCCATACTTAATCACTAAAGCAAAAGTTGGCAATAAATTGATTAATTATTATGAAAATCAATTTAGGTAGGAAGTTTTTGATATATCCTTTCTAGTATTGGGTCTATTACAAATGTATACCGATTCCATGGTAATGTTAAATATTTTCAAAAACTTGATTTATTTTTGTATCCTCATAGTCACTTTGAAACAAATTGCTACATCACTATGAATAATCAGCAAATAAAAATTATTCACCTCATAACATTTGGGCAGTAACAGAACACAGGTTAGGTTATAGGAAATATGAAATCTAAATGTATAGTGCCTGTACGAACTTTGTTTAAATGAAAAATTCAAGATGGCAGCTCAATTTGAAAGCTGTTTCAAGGTATGGCATGAGATTAATTCAAGTTGTTGTTGCATTCCTATTTTCATGGAATGCAATAACAAATAGATAATGACAGGTGTTAAAATGCCTCAATTGCAATATTGAAGAAAGTGGATCTAAGCACTAGCAGTTGCTTTGAAACTGTGCAAATGTTTATTATTTTTATCAGCACCATGCCCACAGGCACAATGTATGTTGTAAACAAATGTTTTTATGTAATGTAGGAGCTACCAAGTGCCCAGTAAGCTGTAGAGCTATTTAGTAGTGGATTCAACACAACATATTTGTTAGTCAAATATGCTGACCGTTATTTTTAAGCAAGAATTTAATGAACAGTTTGTGTTCAATTTTTGTTACCAGGTGTGTTAAAAATTGAATTTTTGTAGGCTATATTGGCTGCAATACAGTTAAAAACCACAAATAGTTAGCTGTTTATAAAAAAAGTATTCATGTAAATCAGTACAGTAGAACCGCAACTTGACAGATACTGGATTTAACAAGAAAGCAATTTTACGAGGTCATTCTCAGACTTTGGGATGCCTAACCCCTATTTTACAAGTACTGGATATTATGAGGCGGCAATTTTACGAGGTCATTCTCTGGCACCTTGAGGCCTCGTACAATCGGGGTTCTACTGTACTTGAGAGACTAAAAAACATGCTCTCTATTTTTTTTATAAAGGCTTAATTACTTTGATTCCAAAACTTAGGGATTCAATTTGATTTCAATTCCAGTGGAATCGGTTTGATTTTGCAATCAGAGTCAACCCATCACTAATTCATTCACAACTGGGTGGTTGTTGATTTTTTGGAAGACTGAAAAAATTAAACTATATTTGGCGTGTACTTGAAACAAACTGGTAATATAAAATAAACTGGTGATTTCCTGATTTCTTCCAACTAAGCAAGTTCTTGAACTGTAGTTAGTATTATTCATTATTGAATTAATTTGGAATTCATTCTTGAGATCTCTTTACATGAGGACAGCACTATGTGTTTAGTTGGTCAAAAATAGAAAGGAAAGAAGTTTTTAGGTACTATTATTTAACATTCTTTATTGGGAACCATATTGTACTAAATGCAATGTCACATTCTATAGTTAAAAAAATAACTTATGTATTGATTGAAATGGAGTATTTTCTGATGTTCATTAAAACCCCTTTGTAAAGACTTGTTTTATTACAACCACTTCTATACAGCGACCCTTTCCTTGGGAACAATGGTGTCATCAAATAAGAGTTTCACTTTACAAAAACCCTCTTAAAAAGCTGCACCTGTATTGGGACCCTAATTCTTAGGAACCATGAGGGTTTCTTATAGAGTTTTTATTGTATTGCATAGCTTAGGATTTCCAGAATTTAAAGTTATTTTTTGCAGAATACGTACTTTAACATCAAGTTGTGTTTGTTCGTCTCATGGCTACTATTGAACAGTAATTTGTCTGTCTGCTCTGGATAACGTTTTGTGAGCCAATAATTAAAGTTCAGTCACAGATTGACTAAACTCATGTCACAAGGTCACACATGTAAATATGTAGTATCATTGTTTAGCACTAATTTTTTGGATTAAACACGTGCCTCGTTTCCAGTATCATAGCACAATAAATTATTAACTGAAACTTGTAATATTTAATAGTTACAGTATTTTTTATCACGTACGTGTATAATGTGTGCGCCTGTGTGTATGTTTTAGGCTCGCTGAAGCACACACAGACCCTCTGCAAGGCCCTGATAGCGGACGTGGTGCCGCCAGACCAGCAGTCAGCGGTGGGTGGCCGTCTAACCTCCATCTCCAGCATGGGCTTCATGGTGGGGCCGGCCCTTGGAGGTCATCTCTTCGAGAGTGATAACGGCTTCTCAGTCGTCTGTGGCATTGTCGCTGTCCTCTTCTTGCTGAACGTAGGTAAGTGGATGTTTTACCGTTGATCTAGCGGGCTGTATGCAAGGCTTTGGAGGGAAAAAACTCTGCGTTTTACATAGATTGGATTGTCATTTTTTTTTGTAAAGTGACAAAAAAATTTCTAGTTTGCATAAATTTAAATTTTGCAACTGGCTTTTTTTTTTACTGGAAAACCTATTTGGTGCCAAAATAGCAGCAATTCATTCAGTAAAAATATGGTACATGCAAATATTTTACTGTGTGGCTTTGCATTTAGTTTTTTTAGTAGTTTGAAATTTTTGCATCTTTTGTCTGAAATTTATGTACTGAAGTATGAATAGGCATATGCTGAGAATGGGAGATTTTAGGCTTTATGTATGGCGTTTACATACATATGTTGAATCTTAAAATACTGTTGCTTCTTGATTTCATGAGTCCTCGTGATTTCTGAGAATGAGCTCGTAAACAAGGTGACAGATTTTGACACCTTTAAAAAACCTATAAGTTAAGTTAGTTTATTTTTTTATGTCAGTGGCTCAAAAAAACTATTTTCTAATGTTTATTGTTTTATGCCAAATGTAAATGTATCTAATATTGTTTTAAGTGTACCAACGCAGAATCTACTCTTGTCCCAAAAAAGGTAAAGGCTAGTTTCCTATTGACATAACGAATAATATGAAGTTGATTTTCAGTAACATTTTGCAGAGGAAAATTACTTTAGTTAGTATATCATAATTAATAAATGGACTGACAAATTTGCAATAGTGTGCTATTGAACACAAAAAAATTTAAACATAGTTTTGGTTGCGCTTCTTAAAACTAGGATCTAAGTCACATTTATACAGTCAACTCTCAATTATACGACCCCGGGAATAAGGACCCTCTCGAAGTAACGACCCTTTTTCCAGAAACCGTGGAAAATTGAGGAAAAAAATTTAATTAAAAGAAAATAGCAGAAAAAGGTTTTGCATTTATTATGGCCGCAAATGGTTGCAGTTATTTCTCGAAAACTGTATTGCCGCACACGGCGTGTTTTGTTTGTTCTAAAAATATACGTTGCTGCTCCTTCCTTCCGCACGACGCAATGGTCAGCTGGCCGGCCCGAATGCCCCTTCCCATCCCCGGCCGGTCAGCGACCCGCCCACCTCTTTCCCTCCACCGGCCAATCACTCCAATAAGGCAGTGCACTCACCACTTTTTCATCATGTGATCGACGTAACTTTTTTGCCACTTATTTCTTGCGCCCTTGAATACGGTAGTCTGTCTTTGTGCCTGTGATGTGACGATTATACGTTGTGTTTAAGCTTAGTTACGTTTTTGGTTTTAACTAAATGCTATTAAATATAATTATTATCATGTCATTTAATGATATATACACAGTAATATTTATAAATAATTATTCTTTTAACAAAAGAAAGCAGGACAGTTCATAATTGACACTACCAAACGTCGGGTGCATGTCTCAGATATACGTGACATAGGGCAGTAGGACACTTGACAACAACGCCTTTTGGTGTGAGTCACTAGCCCACGTGTGTGCTTCCGCCCATACACATGCATGCATACGCAATAGGCTTAACCATAAATAACAGCTGTGGATACACTTGTATATGTCGGTGAAACAGCATTGTGTATGTTTAAAGTTGTTCTGTTAATGTGTTATCAAAGTTTATTAACAATGATTAACATCTTGATGTTTGTAATTGTTTACTGTTGGTGAACAAATTGAAACTAAGTATCAAATCCTTCTCCATACACATATGTGAAGTGTGTAAATAGCTAACTCGTACAGAGAGTAGCATCATTATACAAGCAGATTATGTTCACACGGCCATCCGAGCTAGAGAAGTGAAAGAACTACAAAACAAAGGGAGTAGTGTTATCATCATGTCCCATCTGCTGAGAGAGCGAACGTCAGGATCTGCGACTAGGTAGTGGTCAAAACTGGCACAAGTGACATAGGATAGACATGTCGTGTATGTTGTTTTTGAACTAACCAATTTCCAGATAGGTCCTTGCGCACACAAATTATCGTACTCGTGTGTGTGGTCGCTCGCTGTTAACACAAGGTCCCAGGAAGCATTTATAAAAACGTATGTTGTGCCAACTAGAATTACAGTTGCAAAGTTTGTGCCTAATATGTCGAAGAAAAGTCTTAAAAGTCTTAGATGTCAACCATGATGTATGTGTCTATTTCAGTCAACAACATTGCGATAGTACCTTGTAAAAAGTTTCGAAACGCCGACATTGCTGACACTTAATATACGTTGCCGACAATAATCATGTTACATTATGACGAATTCATGCTTGATGTTGAGCTACAGAAAGGTCGTACATGCACATCTTAAATTTCATTTATTCGAAATACATCATTCTATTGAAAAAAGTATTAGTGCTATTTCAATAAACTTTCTTGCTGCTTTGTTGCAAATAACTTCAAAAAACTGTCGTTGCGGGCGCAAGAATCTATATTTCCAGCTATGTTTTTGCTTAACATTGAGCCAAAGAAAGGTCATATATCCGCTTCCAGTGTATCTATTTATTCAAAAATCCAAATACTTCATTCTACTGAAAAATATTGCTATTTCAATCAATTTTGTTGCAGTATTCTTGCAAATAACTTCCAAACACTGTCATTGCGGGTTCAAGAATCTGTATTGCCGGCGACGTTTTTGCTTAATTTTGAACCAAAGAAAGGTCATATATCCGCTTCTAGTGAATCTGTTTATTCAAAATACTTCATTCTACTGAACTTTATTGCGGCATTCGTGAAAATAACGTCCCAAAATTGACGTTGCGGGCGCAAGAATCTATATAGCTGGCGACATTTTTGATTTCTATTGAACTAACCAAAGGTCATAGATCCATATCAATGGCATACTTTTAAAAATAAACACATTTGCTTTTCAAAGTAAATTTGTATCGTTACGTAATTTGTGCGCCAAAGACGAGTGAACGCTGATTCAGTGATACAAAACAGTAAATTGTCGACATTTTAGAGGGCGGGGATCGCCGAAAATTTTTTAAAATTTTATTGACCCCTCCGAAATAATGGCCCTATTCCCTGGAACCGTGAAGGGTCGTTAAATTGGGACTTGACTTACTCCTCTGTATTGGATAAAGTAGCTATAAAGTTAGACTTTAACACGTACAGTTTTTCTGATGAATTAAGACTGCCAAGTTTACTGTTCCACATGTATTTGGTTACTAGACAGGGTGTATGAAATACTTTATCATAATAATACCAAAAGTGCATGCTCTCACAACATACATAGATTTTCAGCATGGTGCAGCACTGCAGGGAATAGAAATAATTTATAGGGATACTTAAGAGTTATCTGACATCTAACTGATGTTGCAAACTTTCGTGCAGGGATTGTGTACTTGTTCGTGCCTCCATGGAACTCGGCACAACATCGAAAAGATGGCGTTGACTTCAATGAGGCCGGCTTCCTCCCCGCCAAGCGGGAGCTACTTAAAGCAGTGACGGAGCTGGCCAGTGTCGACTGGCTGAACTATTGGGACATTTTCTTGCAGAAGTTACTGATTGGCCTTGCAATGTTCAACTTCTTTGCACACTACGGCCTCGTAATTAAGGAGCGGTACGGGATATCACATTCGTGGATCGGGTACACCATCTCATTCCAAGGCTTCATTTCCGTTGTGTCCGGCTTCCTTATGGCTAGACTGGATCGTTTATATGTCAACGACAAGAACTGTAATGTGCGGACATTGCACAGTTTTGTGGTTCTCACCTTCTCCTTTGTGTTCCTCAGTTACGCTCCAAGTTTAGGAGCGTTTGTGATAGGCCTAGTGCCTCTAAGTGCAGCGTCTTCGCTGCTGAGACTTGTGGGAAATGAAACCATAATACAGCGGACTCACCCGGACAAGAGGGGCTCCCTCGTTGGTGCGGGGAACAGCGTGTCGTCAATAGCGAGATTGGTATCACCACTGCTAGCCGGGGTTATTTATGATGTTGTAGGAGAGTCTGGAATGTTTATGTTCAGTATTGCAAGCGCAGCGGGAGGCGCACTGCTGTCATATAGCTTTGTATATAAAGAAAATCAAAAACTCAAAACTAAATAGAACATTTCTAGTTCGACAATGGCCAAATTCAAACTAAAGGTATTTATATCCATAAAATTTGAAATAAAAATTGATTTTTTGAAAGCAACTAAACTATTTTTTGGTGTCTTTGGAGGGGTCGATTTTTAAAAATGCTGGAAACTGTAAAAAGACAAGCTTTTAGAACACTACATGCAACTAAAAGAAATTTAGTGTGTTGTTGTAGTCTGCTGCAAGTCGTTTTGAAAAATTTGTTTTGCTTCTTGTTTGTAATGCTTGCAGCAGATTGAACTCTGGGTATTCATGTTACATTGTCTATGTGTTGGCATGTTGCAGATTTTGTATTAATATTAGAACGAGGTGTTTTTTAAGATTCTACATTTTGTTACAGTAGAAAGTTATTAACTGAATTATGTGTTGCCGGTAAATGCTTGTTAAGTTCTCTACATTTACAAACGTTCAGAAATTAAATATTAAACAAACATCGTAAAGGAAGGTAAAAAGTATATGTATTATATTTTTAATATTTATTGCAGTATATTCTACAGTAAAATTGGTACATTAGAACCTTGTTTATACAAACCCTGTTAATACGAAGTTCTTAGTACTAGAAAGTGGATTACTTTCCTACCAGAATAAGGTGATTTTGTTTATAATGATCAACAAATGTTTGATTAGATTCAGTTTCTTGGACGTACTCCATTGCAAAATTGAACGACTGTCAAAGAAAAACTAAACAAATAAAAGAAAAACCATAAAGTAAGCAGAGTATGCTTAGTCAGTAAGATACAAACACAACATGAAATTCCAAGATGGATTCGGGTCAAATAAAAACAAGGAACAAACAGATAATAAATGAAATTAATAACAAATAAAATAAAAACCAAGTAACATGCGACACAACGATGAGACGAAACAACAAACACAGTAGATATCAGACACGAACAGAAAAATAACAAAAGAACACAACAAGTAGACGAGACAAAATGCAACAGATATCAGACATATACAGACAAGACAAACAACACAATGAAGAGACGAAACAAAACACAGTAGTTTTCCAGTCAGACAGTGTTACAACGTTTCGGGAACTGGAATCTGTTCCCGTCATCAGGTAGACACACAGGGTTCAGGAACACGAGTGCGACTGAAACGTCGTAACACTGTCTGTCTGGAAAACTACTGTGTTTTGTTTCGTCTCTTCATTGTGTCGTTTGTCTTGTCTGTATATGTCTGATATCTGTTGCATTTTGTCTCGTCTACTTGTTGTGTTCTTTTGTTATTTTTCTGTTCGTGTCTGATATCTACTGTGTTTGTTGTTTCGTCTCATAGTTGTGTCGCATGTTATTTGGTTTTTATTTTATTTGTTATTAATTTCATTTATTATCTGTTTGTTCCTTGTTTTTTTTTACCCGATTCCATCTTGGAATTTCATGTTGTGTTTGTATCTTGCTGACAAAGCATACTCTGCTTATTTTATGGTTTTTCTTTTATTTGTTTAGTTTTTTTTTTTTTTGACAGTCGTTCAATTTTGCAATGGAGTACGTCCAAGAAACTGAATCTAGTCA
>PNEQ01096662.1:0-10660 GCA_003012365.1 Medauroidea extradentata | reverse complement strand
TTTTACAAAACAATTTACAGCCCTCTTAGGTACCTATCCTTTGTATTCTTCTGGTAACGTATGATAGCTCTTGTTGAATGACAACACAACTGTGAGGACATTCCCCCATTTTTTACTTGCGGCTGGTCTTTTTAATTTATTGCGACATTCTTTACAGTCTTGTATGTACTGGTTTTCGGTTTTTTTTTTCAACTTGTTTTTGAATCTTTTACACTTGAATCATTGGATGAATTCATTTTTTATTATTGATATCAAGGTTTTTCTTCTTCTTCTGCTACTTCTTCCCAGGAATTTTACGTAGGTTATTTATATTGCAAGGTTCCTTTAGTTGAATTTTTTCCCTTTTACTTGGCACTGATGCGGGTACTAATGGTATTGTTGCTGATGCTGAGTGCGTGTTCAGCAACTGGACACTCTTTACTTTTGTTTGAATATTTTGTCTGACTAAAGCTGCATTTGTTTTAATGGTTTATTGTTCCAAATAGCTTGTGTAAGTGCAGCATAAGTTGAGTTTCTTACAAAGACAAAATGTGAGAACCTTAACATCAGCGTCCATTATGCTTCACATAAAGGATATGCATAGAAAGCAATTATTTTAGAATATTTAACTGACATAGCAAACTCTCATGCAGGAATTGTGTACTTGTCGGTGCCATCGTGGAACAACTCTGCACATCGGAATGATGGTGCCATCTTCAGTGATGGTGGCTTCCTGCCTGCCAAGCGAGAGCTCGTCAGAGCGGCGACGGAGTTGGCCAACGTGGACTGGTTGCACTACTGGGATGTGTTTTTACAAAAGTTCTTGGTTAGTCTGGCCATGTCCACTTTCTTTGCACACTACAGCCTTATCATCAAGGAGCGGTATGAGATATCGCCATCCTGGATCGGGTACACCATCTCATTCCAAGGCTTCATTTCTGTTGTGTCCGGCTTCCTTATGGCCAGACTGGATCGTTTATATGTTAACGACAAGAACTGTAATGTGCGGACGTTGCACAGTTTTATGGTTCTCACCTTCTCCTTTGTGTTCCTCAGTTACGCTCCAAGTTTAGGAGCGTTTGTGATAGGCCTAGTGCCTCTAAGTGCAGCGTCTTCGCTGCTGAGACTTGTAGGAAATGAAATCATAATACAGCGGACTCACCCGGACAAGAGGGGCTCCCTCATTGGAGCAGGGAACAGCGTGTCTTCTATAGCGAGATTGATATCACCACTGCTAGCCGGGATTATTTACGACGTTGTTGGAGAATCTGGAATGTTTATGTTCAGTATTGCAAGTGCAGCAGGAGGTGCGCTACTTTCATACAGCCTCATTTTTAGGGAAAATCAACTACGTAAATCTGAATAGAAAGTCGTTAAGAATTGCTAGTGTCAAGCCAAAGATAAGTAAATCGTCAGTGAAGATGCAAATCCTTGTACGTAATTTATTCCAAGTTAGCAACAGAATACAGAACTGTTCATATCCTTAAATTATGCTATTGAATTTAATTTTTGATAGCACTGTATTAGTGAAATCTGTTTAAAATAAAAAACTAGAAACTATAAAAAGATTTTTACAGATTTATTTTACATAATTTTCTTTCCCAGCCTCCTGAAAACTACAAGATTTCACTTACCGAGGTTTTGCATCTTCACTGATAAAATATGATCTTGCACCAAAATGTTTACACTGATGCAGTGTATAGGCTGTTCACTATAAACTAAGCACCCAGCAGAATTTGTAATTAATTAAAAATATGTTTTATTGGACCAATATATGTTAACTTTGGAGTGTGTTGAAAAGTTTACCCAGGTATTTAGTTACATGGAAGTTTTCATAATAAAATTGTAAAGATGTCTGCAAAACTGCAGAAAGAAAACTTTATGCAGTGCTCACTTTATCGTGAACGGCCTATAACCTCTTTCTTGTGCATTATAAGGGACCAAGTTGTAAATGTTGACAAATGTAGCAAATACGTACAATTATTAGTAAGAATCATGTATCTATGGTGTTTTTAGAAATTAATTTAAGGCTGACTTGATTTCACTGTCTTCTTGCATTTTTTTTTGTGGAAAATTTGGTCTAGTCATATTTTAAGAAAACTAAATACCTATGTATTGACAAAAAATCTTTATGGATTTGAACTGTCTGTGGTTCTTAAATTTGTTGAAAAAAAAAAGTTCTATATTTTCAGTATACTGGTAACAGTTCCGAATTTTGTGATTATTTAGTAGAGTAACAAAAGTATAACAGAAAAACAGGAGTTTCAAAATTTACAACAGATTTTTAATTTGATTACAATATTTGAAATGTATTTGTTTTGTCTACAAATTTCAATATTGCACTGGACTAAATTACTATAGTTGATCAACATCTTGTAATGATGTTTAAAATGCTTGTATGTATTCAGGAGGTTCATGAAAATTCATCATCAAGTTCACACATTGTTTCACATTAAATGTGAAATTCAAAGAGAAAAAAAATCTTTTTAACCTTGTTTGAAAGCCGACAATGTGTTGGTTCCTAGAATAGTTCCTAAGATTGTTAACCACCATGTTTTTACTGATGTAGAGTCAATGTACTGTAAAAAAATTTTTCAACCCAGAAAGTCATTTTAACATTTGTAAAGACTGATGTTATGTGCATCAATAAATGTATATGTAGTTTAAAAAAAAAAGTATGGCAGTTTTCCCCCCTCTGCATGCTTGACTTATCTACTATGATAGATAAAATAGTATATTCATACATTAAAAAATTTTACTCTTCAGAATGAATGTTACATATAGGTACTATATGTGATTGCAAATATGTTAGGTTTAGGTTATCATTATTTCTATAGTAGCTCCTGCTCGGAAACATTGTAGCGGGGCTGTTGTCGCTGCTTGCTGCTGTGCTTTTAAAACTTGTTGGCAGTAGTCGAAAAATTTGGAGGCTATAGCTGAAACTTTGTTATCTTTCAATATTTTAAAGCATGGAGTATTACACAGGTATGGTTTACTAAAGGAAAAGAGTTTCGCTCAGACTGTATTTTATTTTCTGTTAAAGTAGTTCCAACATCATTCTACGTACATTAGCACTCATTGCTAGCATAAAAGAAAGTGATACCAACTTCAATTCTGATATTTCAACAATAGCAACTAGGTTAATGTTATGCTATTACCATGTCTGGTTTTTGCAGTACTGATTCTCAAAATTGAAACACTTGCTGAATGCCATCATAGCACAAACAATCGCTGAACTTAACTCAAACATCAATTCTATCCGCAATAAACTTTGTACACTCTCACGCCCGATTCCTCTGCTGAAAACTACGAGCTCCTGTGTTCCTGACGGTCATGCACGACAGCAGCTTTCACTTGCTCTCACGCCCGACCGTCACTGGTGCTTGCCACCAGACGACTGATGATAACCACGGCAACGGACATGGTACACTAAAAGCACGCCTCTGTGGAGTGATACTACAAGATCCCAACTAATGAAAACGAACAAATATGCTTTAAAATCATACAAAAAGGGTTACAACTATTACATTTATTAATTTTTTGTTGAAATAATGCACCATTTTAATGTAAAACTGTAGTTGGGGATAAAAATTGCCGACGTGAAGGACTATTTCCACAGCGCAAAAGCAATACTCGTAAGCACACAAAGGTAAAAGCTGACCAACTTGCATCAATCACCTGCCATGCTGAGAAATTCCATGAAGGCAATGACCTCACCACAACATCGGTGCCAAAAATCCTACAACCTGGAGAAGCTTGCAACGTAAGAAGTGAAAATTTAATAAACTGCTAAAAACTGCCAAAATTCAAAAAATAAGAAAAATAAAAAAAAAGTAGTTAGCCTATATCAACAAAATTAACTTAAACTCTGCTGTGGTCAATATGAGACTAGACAAGCCAGGAAAATAAACAGACTCTACTCTAAAATTCTTGACTGTATTTTATATTGAAATTTTTGAAAAACTTAATTTAAATACGTATGTCCCAAATTATTAAGTTATTGAACCCTGTTGTATCATCCCGAACACCAATGAAGCAATACTGAGCTAGGAATGCACACTATAATTAAAGATGTAAATGGAAATATGAGAAAAATTATATTTTATACAGATTTAAATTAAGTTGTGTGAAGTCCCTTCACACTTCATAATATGACTTTGTAGTCCCAATCACATTGACAAAATTTGACATTTTTGTGTTTCAGGAGATAAGATACTACTGATTGAAACACATAGTCTTGCAGTCTTATAAAGATAATTCAGGCATAGTTTGCATTTACTCCTACCATACATCCACTGACCTCCTAAAAATATCAGAAATCAGCCTTATTGTGTTTTGGAATAATGAAGTTCTGCTGTATTATCTTTCAGTTTCATTCAAATTCTAAAACGTGTGAAAAATGTTAGTTACCGTAGGCTTGCCGTAGTTTTTTTTTATCTGTTACGTTTTGTTTACATTTTGGAATTGAAGTGTATGTGTGTGTTTTTGTATTTGCAGTACAGTAACATACATGTTAATTGTTATTTGTGGAGTTTTATTTATAAATAACCTTATTATCATAGAAAAAGTATGCTCACACATTCACACATCCAGCCATATTTCAAACTTGAAAGACAAACTTTTTTTTTGTGGAAGGTTTTGGGGGAAGTGTAGGATGTCAGACCTTGTACCTACACTTAACTTTTCATTAATGACTGCGTAGAAAATTTGAATCAATGATAATCATTAAATCACTGAAACTTTTTGACGGAATAATGTACTAGGTATGATGTTATAAGAGTGTAGTACATATGTTAATGTGAAAAATCCTTGTTAGAACTCTTTTGGGAGTTATATTTGTTTATGAAAATGGGGGGGAAAAAAATTATAAATCTAACTTTGTAAGCAAACAATTTCCCAGAGTGATAATTTCATCTATTGTATCATTATTTATAATTTTTTCTACTGACATCGAAAGTACACCAATTTTACATGGTTTAGAAATTCATAATGCTTGAGAATTGTAAGCATCTGAACTTCTATAGGTCATTTGGAATAAAGTGAGCTCTAAGGATTTAACCTTTGAAAAAAAATCACTAGCCGTTACTGCATATAAGTCAACATTAACAACTGTTACATTATTGTTTGTATGGTTGGTAGCGAATAATTGTATGTAGTTCCGTGTATTTTCTTACTTGAATACAGCATTAGTGAAACATCAAATGCAAACAACCTCTCTGTATTTAATATACTTTAAAATGTTTATTTAAGTTCTTATTGACATACCAACTGACTGTATAATTTTATTTAATTAGCGCAAGCACAAAGCGACGCAACCGAGCCGGTTGTCGTTGGCAGACGCCGCTAATGCTTCGCGCCACAGGGGTAGTTTGAAGTTCCACCAACAGATGGCATCAGAGTTAAGTTTTTGCCGCTTCGCTTGGAAGTGAATTGCGTCATTCAGTTTGTTTGTCCGTTGTGTAATGAATATGGGTTTCTGATAAACACATACAAAAGTACTAGAAGTGACTGTTTATGAATATAATTGGTAAATTATGTGAAGTTATTAGTAATGTAAGTTGTTTTGTTTTATGATCGCCAGCCTGAGTATCTGGAAATAGAAACAGCATTTTTTTTCCTGTTTCACACATTAAGAAAATACATTATTTATTGTTTCTCTTAACGTGCGTCGTCGTCGTTCATTGCAGTATGCTGAACGGAATTTGTATTCTTGAGTTTCGTGTGTGTTTTGAGTGGTGATTTTAGTTTAAAAGTTAGAATATACTGTGCATACATTTACGAGATTCGTAACAGTAATAGCGCCGTTCGAGTAGACACAGAAACCAGTGTTCTAAGACGTTAACTCGCAGGTATTTATAACTAAGATTACTACTGAGTGTAGCATATATTCAGCACCTGTGCATTAAATATGTAGATATTGTAGATATGTAACATTAATCAGAGCAGTGTAATGTAATTGTAAACATTGTACAAGCCTATGTAAATAAAAGCACGTGGCAATGTTGATGTCTACATGGAGCGGAAAGATATAAACTGGCAGAAAATAGAAACTAATCAGGGCTTTTTTTGAGTGCTCACTTTATTCTGAATCACCTATAGGTGAAAACTGAGTCAAACTCCTGTCATTCGTGGCGGCACACCATCGTTGATTACAGGTTTGGGCGAGAGTCTTAAGGCAACCGCCTACCTCACGCTTCAAATGCATCGTAGTGTGTTCGTATATAGTTTTTTTTCTATGAAACTATTCCACGTGTGTTCATTATGGCAACGTGCGAAAAGAACACACACTTCAGACAAGGTTGGAACCTCATTGTTAAGACACTATGTTCATTTAAAACACAGTTTCTAAGCCTTCCAAACACAGCTAAAACCAGCCTTTTAGACTACTGTACTTCAAAAAGTACTAACTGAATGTCTGTGAAACTGATTGCAATGTTCACTGAACTTTGCTACTGACTATTCACCAACAAAATCATATGGTCACCGCTTAATGTTCCATAGTAAAAACAGATCGGCGGGAACTTTGCACGCTATTTCAGAGCCTGGCTCGTTGAGGCGAAGCGTCATTAGATGCGTGTTTCAAGGTCGTCCTTATGTCTAAGTCTCTTATGAGCCTCTAATGCGCAGGTAAGCAGCGTCCTTAAGCTCACTTTTCGCAGTGGCTGGCAAAGAACACTGCTGGCAGCCAACTGTACCATCATGCATGCTCATAAGCTCACTCGGTGATAAGCAATTGCCATGGTAACTGTGCAGACGTATGTTGCACCTTTTGGTAGCGTGTCTAGAACCCAGGCACAGGAGACTGTCACATTCAGGCAATTTAGGCATTGTGACTTTGGATTGCAATTCTGGTTTTGTAGTGGGTTTGTGTAAAAATGGAGTGGAATTACTAGCAACACTGTATTCTGACAGTAATGTGGAGTACCTTTTCGTTAAAGAGTTTGAGATGCAGCCAAAGTAGATGTGGTACAAGAGACGTGGATGGGTACTGGAGGTTGCAGAAGTACTAAAGAGTTGTAACATTAGTGTGGCACTCTGTCCTGAAAGAGTATATTTGGTTACAGACACTGAATATACAAATGGAGAAATGAGAATTGTAACAATTACTCATCATTGACAATGCAGTAAGGGTAATACAGTTTTGTTATACATATGGATGTCACAGCATTATGACGCGACACTGTGTAGATACTATAACCAGCACAGCAGACCTGCCCTGGCGGAAGTGTAGTGGTTGCTGGTACGCCGTAGTGATACGTTCTCTCTCCCCCACCCAGCATGCAAGTGGAGTAGAGAGGAGTGGCTTCGCTGGCAAGGCCACGTGCTATCGCACTATCACTCCACAAGGCAAATTGGTGAAGGGTGCGGGTGATGACAAACTAGTGTGGCACCCCCACGAGATGGCCAAGTTATTGCGCAGTTCTGGAACAATGGCGCAGATTGTGTTGTTTTACCATTGTAGCTAATTAACTGCGTAATGGTGTTTTCTGGATAGATGATGTGTCACAGCCCTTATGCTTCACGCCTGCCTCAGTTTGGTGCTGGTCTACAGTACAAGATGTCCTGGGTTTGAATCCCAGCTCGGGTTGGCTGTTGTGTAGTACCTTCACCTCATTTCACCCTCATCTGCTCTTAAGACCTCGTTGTTCAAGTGCAGTAAAACCCTCTTACCTCATGCTTCTCAAGTCGTGGCAACACATGACGTAATGGGAAAGAGTGGAAATGATAAATATAATGTGAGAGATGCACAGTAGACATGCCTGGAAGAATACAGGTGAGACACTGCAGGGATAGTGGCTGATAGGCACGCGATGAAAGTGAAGAGAGCTACACAGAAAGGAAGGAAAGGTGCACTGCTGGGCAGCAGTCGAGGAAACCCGTCTAAACAAACAGTGAAATACTGATCCAGGGTCATGTGGCTGATGGCCACAGGGAAAGGACTACATTACTTATGACACGTGACTCAGCAATCGCTATTCTTGATGGGAATGTTGTAAGCCACTCTTCATGCTGTTAGCTGTAGGCCTCTCACATGCAGTACTAAGTAATGAACTCAGAAGTAGGTTCTTTCCCCGACGCATTGCAGGGATGGGTGGTAATAAACGAATAAGGTAAACACTGGTGCACAAAACTGGATTTGCGAAAGGCTGGCCAGTGTAGCGGCTTAAGAGCTTAGCCCCTTTGGATGGCTTTGCTGATGAGCCAATGAACAAATTATATTGTGAAGTTATGCCCCTGGGCCTCCCACCGAAAGCAAAGCAAAAGGTTATATCCTATAAAATATTAAGACTGCTGTAGATCTTGAGTTCATGGTTGGTAATACAAAGGTTTAAAACAGGAAGGTAGGGACCCTTTCCCGTAACACTCTGATATGATACTTGGTTTGGAATAATTTGACGGCTACAGACGGGTAATAAATTTTAATATTTTTTTATGTGATTTGTGGTACAGTGCAAGACATTTCAGTTCTTAAATAAACTTGAGATGTCAATTTCACCATTTGTGCTGTAAAGTTTAACCTTTATTGTGACACGTGGTGGCCGAATGGTTAAACCATTCGCCCCCTACAAAGGCAATCTGGGTTAGATTCACGACTGGGTCGGCCCCCGAATTTTAACGTTTAGGAATTGTGCCGGACGCTGCCGCTGGCCAGCAGGTTTTCTCAAGGGTCTCCCATTTTCCCTGCCCTTTCATTCTTGCACAGTATGCTCGCCTCACGTAACCACTCACCAGCACTAAAAGACCTCGATGTTGAGCGCTGAGCAAAATCTGTCTCACTCTCCGTTGCGTTAATTGTGCACAAGTCACAAAATATTAAAAACAATTGCCTGTAAGTAGCTTTTTTTTTAAGTTATAGAATAGCGTAACTCTTTCCGAAAAAAAAAAACGGAAAATAAAGCTTATAAATTCATAAGTCCGGAATACCCTGCTTTCATTTCCATACGCTTATGTTTGCTATGTACATTTTTACATCGTAATTTGATCTTACGGTAAACACACGTAAGTATTGCAGAAAAGAAACCGATAATATAACCCTATTTATTGTATTTGATATAACTTGCTGAACAAAACAATAAATTAGGCGTGTTTCTACTCTTTTAATAATGTATTTTCTCTCTTAGCTGCCAGTAGCCACTGGTCAATCTATCGATCAAGTTATCGATGGGATGACCATGGTCGATGACAAATCAATTGACATTTGACAACAGTCATTTGTTATTTGAAATTTGAATTTGTTCGTGTGCAAAAAATTTTTTGTGGCAGTTTTTGAGTAGGGACATTAGTAGGTCTACTAATTTGATATAATTGTGTGTGTTTATTCCTCAAACAGTGGTCAGTTAGGTATATTGCATATTTGCTACGCGTAGAATAATTCAGGTAAGTTTTTAGGTTAATTTGTTCATTTTGGGAAATACTTGGTAAATATTAAGAAACGCTACTCATTGTGTGCCGGACAAACTATAGGTTTTAGATGTACAATTTACTGATCAGAAATGGTTCTACTGTATAGTGGTTTTTCTACGGAACAAAGATTTTGTTTATGTTAGGAAACCTAACCTAATGTACAGTTAGGTGAAATGTGTAGACGGACGGTTGCAACAACTGATAAAGTAAAAAAATTTCTTAAGATTATATAATATATTAATATATAGTATATTAAAAATATATAGTATATTAAAAATAATATATAGTATATTAAAAATATATAGTATATTAAAAATATATAGTATATTAAAAATATATAGTATATTAAAAATATATAATATTAACTTTTAGTGATAATGTGCATAATGGAAATATTTGGTATAAAATTGTGTTTAGGTTTTGAGAAAAAATACTGGACTGAAGTTAGCTCTATCCGCCGGCTCTATCTGGTCCCGGGCCGGCTGGGAAAATGAATTGTGGTAGCAGTGTGCTCACAATTTGTGCAGCCTTTATGGAAGGTTTCACTCTCCACCCTGTGGAGTGTGGGTTGTTGGCATGCCAATCATTACTCTGAACAAGAGGGGGTGGTAGGAGAGCAAGCCTCTACTACACAAACTGGGTTACCCACTCCAGAAAGTGGGTGGGACACCGCCTGAACTGTGCTATTCGTGAACTCTGGATCGAACATGAATGTCTGCCATCTAAATGTCGGTTCACTCATGCAATGTGTCAATGACGTGAGGGATATTTTAAACACATAATAGGGTCATTCCATGTCAAATCAACCAATGAGAGAATTATTTTAGAACTTAATGTCACGAATATAGTTCATTTTTGAGCTGTGTGTTCCTCACAGCTATGTAAGACAAAATTAATTTTTTTAGATTTTTGGGACTGTCATTTTTGGAGTTACGAATTTTTTTTTAATTCCAAAAAGCTTAAAAATCACTCTGTCGTTGTAACTTCAAATGCTATTTTCTACGAATCTATTAGAGCTACAGACTTGTGCAAGGTCTCATTTTAAAGCTTATTAAATGAGCTTTCATTTGATATATAACATGGTATAATTTGTAACTAAAATGTTTTTTTGTATGTTCTGAAATTTTAATTTTGTAATTACATAAAAACGAAATATTTTAAAAAATTGAAAAAAATTAAATTTGTTTGTACATATTTCTTGAACACACAGTCCAAATTTCAAGTTGGTATCTCTTTGGCAACCTGAAATTTTTTAATTTTCTTTTTAAGGTATACA
>PNEQ01096656.1:54819-72067 GCA_003012365.1 Medauroidea extradentata | reverse complement strand
ATATATATATATATATATATATATATATATATATATATATATATATATATATATATATATATATATATATATATAAGTTGGAAACTTCATCATGAGCTTTCACCATTTCCAAAGTCTATGCTTACATAGGAAAAAGAAATGCGAATAATTATCTGAAGCAAAATTGTGTGCTTACAAAAATTCCGAAAGTAAGTGTGACTACTACAACGATATCTACATTGGATATAATAATCACTGATGGTATGGCTCTTTTCTCTGCTGTTCACTGGCTTAACTAAGGGACTGTCAAAAAACACTTGTTCACCATTTCAAGAATGAACTTAAATGCAAGTTTACCTAATATTTACCTAATATTTGATATGTACTACAACTAGAATACCAAATTCGCAACTAGAGGAACAGGATATTCCGCTTGTAGTCGAGTGTTTAATGCACCGAACATACACAGCTTACCCACAAAATATGTTGTATTATGTTGTACCTGCAGAAATTTGGAAATCAATAACCATGTTTATGTTCTTGTAAGAATAAACACACAGTCGATATATTTTCATGGAAATTCAGTATTCAATTTTCATGTTTCAATTTATTCAATCTAAGGCCGGTATTCCTAAACATTAAGTTGTACGTAAGTGCTATCATCTCAAGTGCTAGAAAAGCAGCGGTCGAGATCTAAAGCGCGACCGCATTCCTAAACGTATTTTTCCCATATACTGAGTTGTTATCGGATAAGTCAAGGCTTATTATTTGCCCTACGCAAGATAGTAAACAAATGAAGGCGCCGCTGGGCAGTATTTTTATTTGTAGAACATGTAGCATTGTTTTCAATATATATTAAACAAAAACATAGTGATAATTTACATTTTAAATGTAATGTAATACATTCTAATTTGTTTTAACTTGAAGTAATCATAAATATAGCGATAAAGATTTTAAAATAATTTAACAAAAAATAACACAGACTTCAAAACAATTTGCTCTAAAAAAATGCACTAAAAAGTAAAAAACAATTAAGTTATTATTAGACTGCTTAGAATACAATCAATTTATTAGGAGAGTAATACACAATTATTGTTATCTTTGGAGTCAGTGTCAGCCAAGGTTAACAATAAGTAGCGTAGGTATAAATAAAATGTACTGAAAATTATCGTTGACTACACCTAAACATTTCTTAAGCTACACAAAGACAGCAGCCACGCGGCGTTGAACAGCACAGTGAGCAGCGACGGGCGAATACGGCAAGGCTGGGAGGGGAGCACCTGGTTTAATTAGATATTGCTACATTATCGAACTAACTTAAGTTTTAAAAAACATTTTGTCAATTTTAGGAAATTTAGAGAAATTTCTTAAAAGCTTGGTTTGCACCGAGTCCAAAAATAACAATAATTTATATTATATTTGTATTAATGTCCTAACAAATTTATTGTTTTCTGAGCAGTCTAAAAATTGCATTATTATTTTTTACTTTTTAGTTCAGGGTATATTGTTTTGAAATCGGTGTTTATTTTTTGTCAAAAATTTTTTTATTTGTTGATTTTATTGCAGAGTTTCGGTGCCTACCTCACACATTAGAGCTGTTTGTCGTTAAGGAGTTCCATTGTGTCTTCGCAGTCCAAGTCAGTTCAGAACGTCCTTGGCCATAGTTAGGTACCTACCTCATCTCAGACTGGCATAAACCTTCCAATATCTTAATCCCTATAGGGACTACATTTCATATTAAATTTTTACCCTGCGGGGTCGGTTCCCTGAATTTTCGCATTCAGGAATCGTGCCGGAAGATGCTGCTGGTAGATGGGTTTCCTCAAAGATCTCCAGTTTCCCCGCCCTTTCGTTCCAGCGCTGCTCCACACTCATCTCATGTCACCCCTCACCAGAGCTAAAGACCTCGCTGTTAATAACTGACCAAAATCTCTCACTCACTCCTATTTGATTTTGAGGATTTCCCTGGTGAATCATCGAAATATAAGGTAAAATACCAATAAATATAAAATGGGACCTACTTGTAAATATACCCTTTCTAACAAAAAAATAATTTTCAAATCAGTTCATAAATTACGGAGTTCTGAGTTAACAAACATATTAAAATGTACAACCGAAATTATAACTTCCTTTTTTTAAGTATGTAAAAATTACCTATTACATGTTTTGAAATGTAAGTATTTAAAATAAAATAAGCGCATCTTGTGCAAAGTATTAAAAAATGTAAGTAAACATTCTGAAGTGGCCGTCTAGATGTAAGTATTTAGCGCGTTCGACGAGGCCTTGAAGTACGGAAGCTGTAAGGCCGAGACAGCATGCGCATCACACATATCCTAACATCTAGGTTCAAGTCACTAACTGGCGTGCGGTCTTCTCGCCAACAAATCGCCTCTACAAGACAATCAGTTGTGACCCTATGATTTTTATTGTAATATTAACGATAAAGGTATATTGTAAACGTCTCAACTATTAAAATAATTTGTACTAAGATTTTCATGGCAAAAATAATCGTACATCAACCAATTTTCTTCGATTTTGCCACTAGACAATATGCTATACTGATTTCTGGTGAACCTGAAATGGATATACACACTTGTAACATACTTCGAATGTTATTGATAACAAGACATCATTTATACGTTATGAGCAATTTTCAAATAATACTGAAACGTCCGAAGCTCTGCAAACCACTCGGCACCCTGGCCAGACAACCACAGTAATGACGTGCGCACATACGCGGTACCATGAATGCTTTTATTTTTTATATTTTACTTAAGCCTACTTTTACATGTCCTTGTGCGTGTGTTTCCTCAGTTTCTCCCTAAACATTAAAAAAAAGTTTCGAACATGTGGACCGTATTATTCAAATTTGGTACAAATATAGTACCTTGTTACCTAAGTTGATCTGTCTTTTATGTACTGTGTTCAAATTGTCATGGTGGCGGGCATCTCTTTTTTACATGACATATAAAAAATTTTTTTTAACACACATGGGTCGGCGGTGGTCGAGAAGAGCTGACCCCCCCCCCCCCCCCGTGGCTCAGTTGGTTCAGCGACCGGCTTTGGAGCGCGGGGTTCTGGGTTCGATTCCCAGGTCTGGCTGGGTTTTAATTTGTGATTGTCCATTTGGGTCTCAAAAATTGTCACTACACGAATTGCCTCATGCCAAGTACTGGGGTCACTCGCATTAAGTCACATTAAAAGGGGGGAATGTTTGGTGCAGTGGTGATGCGGAAGCTTCCGCATAGCCGCTGCACCGAACGATTTAAAGTTCAAAAGAATAAAATTAATTTTAAAAAAATAAATTAAATTTTAAAAAAATTAATTAAAATTCAAAAAAAAATATGTCAGACCTCTCGCCTCCCACCAAGGCGATCCGGGTTCGATTCCCGACGGGGTCGGTCCCCGGATTTTTGCATGTGCGAACCGCTGATCAGCGGGTTTCCTTCCGGATCTCCCGTTTCCCCCGCCCATTCATTCCGGCGCTGCTCAATAATCACCTGATATCACCCTCTGCCAGTGCTAAAGACCTCGATGTTAAGCGCTGACAAAAACTTCACACTATTTTAACACACATGTGAGTAATCCAGTTCGAAAACTCCCCTTGTCCACTTTGACTAAAACTGAGCAAATCGAGAAAGACTGATTCGCGAGCCCATTTGTGACACGGCCAAAGCAGTCTCACAAAGTGTATCTGTTATTGACGAAGGCGAGTTTTGGAAACTATCACCACGTCAACTTTAGCACACGTTTAAAAGCTAAACAAACCTGTTCAGAATTAATTTTTCCTTGGTGATGGACAAGGAAAGTTTTGGAACTGGACTACTCATGTTACATAAACGATTTTTCCGCCTTCTATTAAACTCTGTACACATGCAGTAAGGTATTGAATTTTGTATAATATATTCATGCCATCTTCAGATTCACACAATGATGGCCATAAGAACATTATTCAATCACATGAGATATCAAAAGTAGTTTTTGTCTGAAATTCGTCAAACTCGGTACGTATATAAATTACTTACCGTTAGAAGGGGTGACTTTATAAACGTGGGGAGAATTTACATAATTGGGTGGGTTAGTTGCCAAGTGGTGTAAGTTCAAAATGCAAATATTTACGGAGAGAGAATTCAAAGTTTGTATCCGTGTTAAACTTCAGGGATTGCTTTATTTAATACGTTATGCAATGGAAAAATGTAGACCTCACTGCAGGCAATTCTGTAGTGGTGCAAGTCCATTTTCGATTTTTTGTGACTTACACCACTTGGCAACTAACCCACCCAATTGTCAACTGTGAGTATTAGTTACATGTCGTGTGGACATTTATTATTCGAAATTTACCGCAAGTAAAGTTATTAATTTACAGCTACTGCAAATAAGAAAAATATTTTTAATTAACATCTCAATGTCACCCCACGTGATAAAGTGGTAGTAACGTGATGACTATTTTCTATGTTATTAATGTAGTATTTATATTACCAAAAAAACTGTTGCCATTTGACCATATTTTCTTAACCAAATAAAAAAATTCGAAAATGTGTTTTTAATGTTTCCATGAAATATAGTTTAAAATTGACTTTAAAATGTTTCTTCTTTTAATAAAATTTCAAACTACTTGATCTTTAATTGTTCTGACACTATTCAGTGTTTTTTTATTTGTATTGAGAAATTACATTTTGTTATTAATTAAAGGTTAGCATTTCTACCACTATAATTCTCTTTACAGAAACACATTTTCGACACATTTTTCATAAGATATTGAAAAGTTAAATTAACACCCACTGTCAAAGTAGGAAAACGTGTATTTAATGTTGTTTGACAAATCAGTGTTAATAATAATGTACGTACTCTTAATTCCAACATTTAGTGTCATTAATATATTATTTTATACGTGTTTTCTATAGTATGACTATGCACGTTCTCTAATTTCCAAGAGTTCATATCATAAATACATCATTTATTACATGTTTTTCTGTAACAACTGGCCCGATTGTTCGCAAATTTTATTTTAGAAACTTTATTGTCCAAACTTTCGTTTAGTTAGTTCCAATTGTAGGTTCGTTCACTATGTTACAAGTATTAGTTAAGCTTGTACCTTCTCAATACACAGACATATAATACGCTTATTAGTGAACATGTATGATTACTATACAAGTAAAACTACACACGCTGATGAAAATATGTTGTAATTTATTGAATGTGGTTACCTATTTAGAGATTTTTCTCAGGACAAAGAACCGAAAAACATAACGTTAAGAGTAACATTGGCACGCCTGTTAAATGTCCTATTGTCTCTATAAACAAGGCATTGAACCAGCGAGCAAATTTTCCTTCCTACAGCTTTTTGAATTAAACATTTACGAATCTGTAATTCAGTTTTAAATATATTTTATCTAATTTTTTTTTCGTACGCGAATATATCGTGAACACATTTAATATAAATATTTACATGACATGACATAACGCAGATTGAGTGCAAGATGTACTTCACGTAAAAATGTAAACCAATCTCGTCTTATTTAACTAGTAAAATTCTTACTTCGAAAATTATTTTTAAAATATTGGACTGTTTGTAAATTACAACATTGTCAAAACTTCTGAATGTAAGTGAATGGTTTAGTTTCTGATAAATATATGTTATATATCGATGGAATATAACGATTCAATTTACATATTTTTTAAGTAGGCAAACTGTGTTTATTGTTTGAACGCACAATTTTCTTTCAATTCTTGAGCACTAAGATTAAAACATAATCACGTTATACTACATTCCGTACATCGAAAGTGGTTTTCTTAAAGTCTGACTGCGTATTCAAAAATTGTTCTTTATTCATGTCGTCTTATTTTCTTATTAATACGTTATTTTAGTT
Source organism: Medauroidea extradentata (assembly GCA_003012365.1). Lineage (NCBI taxonomy): Eukaryota > Metazoa > Arthropoda > Insecta > Phasmatodea > Phasmatidae > Medauroidea > Medauroidea extradentata. Next base: position 66,218 of record PNEQ01096656.1, on the reverse strand, counting down.
CCTAGAAATTATACTTATCAAAATAAACATTTATTTCATTCTTACCTTATTGTGCTACATAATATAGAAAAATAAAAAAAATTGGAGTGACCTGGATTCGAACCCGAATAAAATAATTGATAGCCTGCCACCTCAGCGTCGAAACTACTTCGTCCGTCATGCAAATATGTCTTATTACATTTTTTTATACTGAAATGCTTTGAAAATAAATGTATTTATTTTTAAAGATATAATTTTTTTCAAATGATAGTGGGTTATTACTGAATATTCTTGCTACAGCAAAGTTTTATTTTATATATGGTTCGGATGTATTTGTTTTATCTCTTTTTTATTTAAAAGTGTATTCAGCAATCAAGCTATATAATACGTTGTAATGTCTGTTGCCGTCTGTAGGCTATGTGCACTGCGCAAGCGTAGTTAGTTTAAACCAATGATAAATGGGCAGTGTTATGCATAAACAAACATGCTAAAAAACTTCTTATGCTTTGAAACAGTCTTACAAAAATATTTTAATCATATATCCTATATCAAATATGTAATACTCATAGCACGTTTTACTGATAACCGAAAATTTGTGCTAAGTCTGTTTATGCATAACATCGTCTAAATCATAGATTTAACATTTGGGAATATCGATAAGACCGAAATAAGACATGACCTGCTCCTAAAACCTTACAAAAAAGTTTATAAATACCGGCCTAAGACTTCTTAGAAAATCTTATTACTAAAGAGATGAATGAAATTCAAAACACATTCTAATAATTTATATCTTCAGTAGGTAGTAACACATTTTAAATATATTTCCAGTCAGAAACATTAAAAGGACTCACTGCTAACTATTCTTACGTATTTGGGATCATCCAGGTTTGTTAATATAACCGAGTTTTAAAATTATCCCTTTAAGCATTTTGAGACTTTCTAAACCAGTCACACGCCTGATATAGACACAAGGTATGTGTATACTAGAAAAATTCGTTTACTAGATAAAAAACATTTTTAAAGCAAGCTGTCATTTAAATACTCTAAAAACAGAAAAGTAACTTTTAAATTAAATCCATCAATTTAATACATTACAGCTTCTCGCGAGATTTTCTATTTCATAAAAAAACATTTCTTTCTTAGAATAAATTATGTCAAGATCAAGTAACACATTGAATTCTTATCTTTATACACAAGTAAATCTCGCGAACAAGCTTTTATATCGTATAAAATGTATAATGCAATAAATAAATACTCTAAAAAGAGAAAAGCAACTCTTTTAAATTAAAACTATCAATTTAATACATTACACAATTTATATTGTATGCAAGCTTCTCTCAAAATTTTCTATTTTATAAAAAAAAACATTCCTTTCTTAGAATGACTTATGTCAAGATCAAGTAACATATTGAATTCTTGTCTTTCTACACAAGTAAATCTCGCGACAAGCTTTTATATCATGTAAAATGTATAATGCAATAAATTGATGGATTAGATTCAATCAAAATTTATTTTCTTTTTTTTTGAGCATTTAAATCAAAGCTATTTTTAATTTTTTTAAATTATTTTTTTGTTATTTTTCCATGTCATTCCTACGAGTTCTGAAGACATATCCGTCGACCCTCCCATAGCATCGTTTAGAAGGGTAAAAACTAATATACAACAGGGTTCGCCTATGTGCCCTGAGGTGGTACGTTTCAATGGATTATAATATCGTCATTTTACGTTAATTAAAAACCGTTAAAATCCGCTAACATACGAGATCTTTCCTTCAACATCCGATGGGCTATACACATAAAAGGGTAATGAATGGTACATTTCTTCTTCCAAGAGATAACATAAAATTTTCTGCTACTTTTCAAAATAATCCTCATATTGAGACACTGGTACTGGTGCACCAGATTTCCAATAATCTCTGCAAAGACAGCTGCCGCAACTGAACGACGGTAAACAATAGTGAAATGTTACGAATCGCTTGCTATCGCTCGAAGCCATCCAACGAAAAAACAAAACTGCGATCTCAACAATTTTTCGCATCATACACGTACTTCGCCCAAATTGCCAGGCGGCAACTTTCTTTGCATAGGGTATAGAGTAACCTCGTGCACCCGTACGAGAGCGTCTCAATCTGCGTAGTGATTAACGTAGCTGAAATATGTAAATTTTAACAGTACCAGCATTTTACTGTTCATCCTCCTTTTTATTTTTCAGCCCATCATAGGTTGAAAAAAAATACCCTCGTATTTTTAACACACATAGTTGCACTAATAATGATGCACTGGTGTATATAGAGTTTTCTTGGAAACATTCATAGAACATTTCAACAGATTAAGACATTGACAGTTCCAATGGCAGTTAATTATCAGAATCTTGTTGCTAGACAAAGTCGTCACTAAGATACTGCTAGTTTTTTTCGCGAACATAAAAGCTATAAAATTTAGATAAATATACAAAAAAAATACCTTAAGTTTAAGCGGATGAAAAGACATGCCTAACTTAATTTTATGAGGACAGCAATATAAAAAATAGCACAACCCGTATGTATCAGTCTGCTTTTTAATAACTAAGTATTTTAAACAATTACCCGTGAATATTTGAGGCAAGGATAGTGATTAGCGGGGTGCTAGCCAAACATGGAGTAAATAATGCGAAGGCAGTGGCAGAAAGAGGGCTATATGAGAGTGTGTACAGGGATCTGGGGGTCACCTTCGTAGTCACCAGGAAGCGGATAGGATTCGAAAGGATATGAAGGGATACGGTGCACTTGACAGAACAGGAAAAGAGGAGTTTGGAGAACATTTTGGGCGGGGAAACAGCTGGCTATTTAGAGAGGGTCAGAGTGAGCAGGATGGGGTGATGTAGCAATCACTGAGATACTGGTTTGTTCATTGGGGTTCTGAAAAAGAGCAGACTGGAGATAGCAAGAGGAGAGGAGATGAAGAAAGGTGGTGCACACAACATAGGATTAAAGCCAAATTAATGAAATAAACATGGCTGGGAACAGTCGGAGAGTGTATGGCAAGTTTGAAACTTTCTAGGGTAAGATTAAAGGATACGGGCAGATGTTGTAGTAGCTGTGTGGGAACGTGGTTGGACAAGGAGATGCTAGACAGCGAATGTAAGCAGGAACAACTGATACTCTTCAAAAGAAGTAGAAAAGAAAGGTGAGGAGGAATAATAATGTGTGTAAGGGATTGGTTAAAATGGTTGGTGAAATATATAAGTAAAGAAGACGAAGTAATAAAAGTAGAAGTGAAAGGAATTGGTAGACGTATCACAGCACTGACAGCATGGATGCCTCCAGGACAAGGATGAAATGCAATTGAGGCGAGAAACGATAAGATCGATAGACTCAGGTATAGGCAGTGGGTTGATATGACTGGAGACCAGAATATTACGGGTGTAGCGTGGATCGAGGGTGCAGAAAGGATGGGGTAACACGATGCAGATAATGACATTGCAGTTATTGAACAGAACCTTGGCGAAGGCAGTAAAGGAACCTACTCGATGTTAATGAAAAGAGGAAGCGGTCAATACAATATGCGATGTTAGGCCTGAGAATATTATTATTGGTGTTATAGTACTCATAAGGGATTAGTGACAATTACATTCCAGTAGTGTACTTTAGATATTGGGGGAAATTGCTGAGGATGTTAATGATAGAGTGGTGTGGCAGTAGGGAAATAAACTCTCAAAAAGGGGGGAGACAGACCGTTTTCAAGAAATATATTTAAGAATTGGTCTAAAGAAGTAAGTGTAGAGACCTTTTGGAGATAATTTAGGAAGATAATTGATGAAATGATGGTAACATTTAATTCCGCAGATGAGATTTGATGATGCGAGATTGGGAATATACTGTATCATTCATGGGAGATAAAGAGATTAAATAGGAAATACACACAGATATATGTGAAATGGAGAACGGCGGGATGGAAGGAACTAAGGAAGAGGTGATGGCATTGCAAGGTAAGTGGGCTTTATGTCTCGTCGACAGCGAGGTCTTCATAGAAAATGACACACAACTTGACACAATGGCAGGACAAGGGAGAGGAGTCGGCTATGGCCTTTATTAAGAAATCATACCAGCATTCACTTGAAGTGATTTCGGGAACCATGGAAAACCGAAATCAGCATAGCTGGAGCCGGCGATAGAATTCGGGTCCTCCGGAATGCGAGTCCAACATGTTAAAGTTGTGTTACCTCGCTTGGTAGGAATGGATGAAGCAGACGCGTAGAGAGCTAGAAGTAAAGATTAGACAAAGACTAAATTATTACCTAGGAAATATGGTGAAGTAGGGTAGAGTGAATAAATAAGGGAAACTTTTGGTTATATTAAAAAGGTACAGGTTTGCCAAAGTTACAAAGTAGAGAGGGATAAGCTGCAACAACTGAAAAGGAAAATGCAGAAATAATGCAGGTCCAATATTTTTCAATGTTTGAGGAGCAGTATGATTGAAGTCGTGAAGCTAATTGAGTCCAGGGGCCTCTCAGGTATCTAATAGTTGGAAAGTGGGGTGGAGAGAATATAATTAAAGGATTTAAGTGTGATAAGGAAATGGGTCCAGATGGTATTTGAAAGAAACATTTTTCAGTTTGGTTGGCGATATGTCGTCAGATGTCTATATAAAATAGTTTACAGATCTTTGGAAAAAGGTAAGTTAACACAAGATTGGACGGAAGCAGTGGTAGTCCCAATTTTAAACCAGAAGTAGGATAGGAGGGCCTGGAAGCTACAGGCCACAGAGTCTTACATCTAATACTGGGAAAGTGTTAGAGAGAATGGTGTTCCAATTCGTAGTGCAGGTAATGAGCGCGAGGAACTGGTTGCAGGATTATCAATATGGATGTAGGAATGGTAATTAATGCGAGACAACTGGCTGGGCTAAAGAACTTGGTAAATTCAGTTGATGAGGAGGAGCAGGTGGATGCTTGCTCATTGACTTCGAAAAGCATTCGATAAGATACCACACAGAGTGTTAAAAAGGAAAGTTGATGAATTGCTCATAGACAAAGTTGTAGTGAGATGGATGGAAACATCTTCAAGGAGTTAAGACAGAGGGTAAAACTGGAAGACTGATTATCGCAAGAAGGAGAGGTTACATCTGGGGTGCCACAAGGAATTGTGCTGGATCTCTTGTTGTTTAAATGAATGGCACATTACATGGGTTTGGGGGTGAGTGGTAAAATAAGATTGTTTGTCGTTGACTGTGTTTAAAATGAAGTGATGGATGGAAGGAATAAGATGCACGATGACACTGATAGGTTAGGATTGTGGACTGAAGAAGACGAAATGAAAATAAATGTGATAAAGGCAAAGCTAGATTTAAGAAGATGACCGCCTAATAATGCAGAGTGACACAGGGTGGAGATAGCAGGTAAAGAGAGAGTGATGTCTAAAAAGAAGAATGCCTATAGGAATGCTATACTGGAAGTGAAGTGCTTTACTAGTACAGTGAAGGAAATTGTGTACATTACAATGGTGCAATCAATGTTGAAGTGTGTAGCAGCAGAGTGGGACCTGTACATAGACTCGGAGGTGCACGAGCTGGAGGAGGTGCAAAGACGGGCAGCGATGTGGGTGAAGAATAAATCGAGAAGGCAGCAGACTGGTGAGGACGAAGCAACCTTTCGGCCATCAGTGACAAGGAAGAAATTGGGGTGCATCTCGCCGAAGGAAAGAATAAGCGTGGAAAGGCTGGTTAGAATGTACAGAGTGGTGAATGAAGAGGGAGACTGTGGTAAGTTGGTCTTCCTTTTAAATAAGGGAAAATATAGAGGAATATCATAGTAATGTACACAGTTTATGCTTAGGAGATTGGTTAGGAAGTGGAGTTTGCTTTTGGAGGAATTGATGGCAGTGATGTTGGGTTGTAAAATTTAGGAAGGGATTGACAGGTGCAACATAAATTATAATGATTATATGAATAATCATATCAATAAGTAAATACACTATGTATACAAACCATACAAATGTAAGAATGTATTATAAATACATGGCTTTATGTTGAAATAGTAAATGCAAAAAAAAAACATTTCAACTAAAGAAAAATACATAAAAATGGCAGAAAACAAAAAAAACACAAATAAATATTGTAAGTAATAAAATAGAATCACAATTTTTTTTATTCAATTAAAAGCACCAAGAGACTCTCACTGTGAAAGAACGAAGAAGTGACAGTTCTGTAGAATATAAAGGTGTATTAGGAAATGCTTCGCTCCTACAGTGGAGGACACCACAGTTGTAGGCCTAATTTGCTGCCAGGTTCCACTAAAGCAGTTGTGATGCTAAGGCAGTGTAGTTATGCAACACGTGTACAATTAACCAAGTGAGGGAGACCATACAAAATTCCTCAAAGAGGCGGAATAATCGTACTGCAGCAGCTTGCTGAACAAAAATTATCAGTTGTGCATTGTATGTACGCTTTAGGTCAGGAAAAAAGTGCAGATGCCCATGCATCTGGTGCAAAACAGCTGCAGCATACAGGCACTGCAGTTATCTTCCAACTGTTTTGAGAAATTACAGCTGAAAGACCAGCTAATAAATAAACGATTACACACAATATCACACAGGGATAAAATTACTCAGGATTAAATTACAACCCTTTGCTTAAAGCAGTGGTGCTGCCTCACTGCTTTACAGAACGATATTAGCTTTGTCGAGGAAGAAACATCTGAATGTTTAAATGTCCGAGTGTAATTTTCTGTAATGAAATATGTTGCTGTGACAATGCAAATAAGGAGTGTATTTGGAGTCAAGGTTTACTTCTACCGCCTACAGTATGTCCAGGCATTTATTTAGGTTAAATGTTCCTATAATAATGGTGAATGCCAAACACCATGAGGCAACATCTAAATTTTCTTAATTTTCTCTAGAACGAGTTAACCGATTTGCAATCTGAAAACGGAAATTGTGTTGTTTTAACAACTAATTTTGATAACTATGTTTTAACCACGAGGATTAAGCTAAATTTTGAGTTCGATTTTTTGTGTCTAATCCTTTCATAAGATTGAGCTGATGCTCTACGACATGTATAAGGTTTTCCTGTCTTTCTGCTAGGCCCTTAGTAATCTTATGGATATGCCAATAATCTTCATTAGTCATAGTCCCGAACAAAAACTTTAAAATATCTCTTCCTACATTTATTAATCCTTTTTTCTCTTGTGTGGAAGATCTCGGTAATATCAACCAGAACTGATTTATTTTTTCATTTAATTCTACTGCTAACTCTTCAATCACATAAATCTCATCAAACGAATGTCTTATCGGTATATCATGATCTGTTAAATTTCGTATGTATCCTATGGGAACATCTCTCCCAGAAATCGAACTAAGTCGCCCCATGAAGTCTTCAATATCTTTGTGCAATTCATCGACAGGAAGTTCTAGCACAATCGTCCACTTGTCGCCAGTTAACAGTACATTATCCTCCTGTAGTAATATTACTCCGGCTCATACTGTGTGATCTGCAATGCAAGCAGCATTCCTACTTGATCAGCTATCTTTCATTTACAACATTTTCGCAATAATAACCCTACAACAAATCTCAACTATTCATTTTCATCATTATCTACTGTTCATCTGTTCAACTATCTATCATGTGCAACATTTTCGCAATAATATCCCTACAACAAAATTCAACTAATTATTTTCGTCAATATCTGCAGCTTCTTCTCCTTGAGATGAGTTTCCTACTCTTGAGCGCAATCTGTATTTACGTATATTTTCTCCTAAGGTTTCGCTTACCTTATTTCTGTGATACCTAGAGGGCTCCCAAATATTTGAATCACCTATATTATCATCATTGTCTGAGTCTAGACCCTCATCACTATCTCTTCTATAGGTATCTCTTCAACCTCACCTATCTCTCTATCATCTATGATTTCATCCACACCTACTGTCATTGGGCGTGATAAAGGACCGATATCACTTTCATTTTCTCTAATATTTTCCCCACTCAACTCATTTGAGTCATCTTTTCCGCTTTGCTCTTTATTACTTTTATCTCTGTTACACACCTTACTCTTAGGCTTCTGAAAATCATCATTACTCTTGACATGTGTCTTTTTTACCTCAAAACTATTTTCAACATCTTTCGCTAGCTTTAACCTGTCACAGTGTACAACAACGTTTCTCTTATCTAACATTAATTCGTAAGTAACATCACTTAATTTTCTTAACACCTTGTATGGTCCGGACCAATGCAAATACACATAATCATTTTCTTTTATCGAAGGGAACTGAGACATTTTATCGTAGTTTTTCCTTGGTTTTTCTGCAGATATTTTATTTCTATCTCTCGCAATTTGAAATGCTTCTCTTAATTTCTTATACAATATCATGACATGGTCTCTCACAGTGACATCCCCCTTTGCAACGTCTGGCTGACTACTTAAGTCATCAAGAGGAGGCAGTCTAATCTCTTTACCATATAACAAATAATGTGGATTAAACTATGTAGAACTGTGGGGTACTATTATATATATGCATGTACAACATACTGTAAATATTCTTCCCAATCACTACAGTACTCATTTACAATGTGGGAAATCATGTCGGCTAACATTCTGTGTAACCTCTCAACACGACCATTACACTGTGGTCGAAAAGGTGTGGTTTGTAATGTTCTAATTCTCAACAACTTACAAGTCTCTAACATTAATCTCGATATAAAATTACATCCCTGATCCATCAACAAGTTTTCGGGACACCCATGTTTCAAAACAATCTGCTGTACGAAATGTTTCGTGACTGTCTCAGCAGTCTGATCAGGAATTGGTATCGCTTCACAACAGCATGTAAAATAATCCATGAACGTCAAAACATATTCATTTCCTCACCAATTTTCGGTAAGGGTCCTATATTATATCCAGTGACACGAGCTGGAAAGGCTCTGTTACTTCTGGCAATATACTTATCGGTGTCCTTAAGAACTTATTACTTTTATGCATAATGCAATCTCTACATTCACTTATAAATTCTTCTACATCTTTACATAAGGTTGGCCACCAATATAAATTCTGTAATAGACGCTGTGTTCGCTTCGAGTTCTTCTGATGTGCCGAAAATAGTGTAGCATAGTGAAGGTTAATCACATCGCTAACTAATGATGTAGGAACAAAAATAACAATCTTATCATCCTATCACTTACATAAAACACCCTTTGTATCTAGGAAAAATTCTTCCTTGTCTCTATCCTTTATTATCTCCTGACATACTTTATCATTATTTTGAGCTTCTATTACAGCCTGCGTAGAAATAACCTTATTGACTGCATTCACCATTCGTGATAGGCAATCTGCATTCGAAAGCTTTTTTCCTGGTTTATGGATCACTTCATAATCAAACTCTGACAATTTAAGAGCCCACCTTGTCAATCTCGAGCTCAAGTCTTTTTAATTTAATAACCATCTTAATGCAGAGTGGTCTGTAACAACCGTGAATTTTCTACCATATAAATAAGCTCTAAAGTAATTAACTACAAACATCAATGCACAGAGCTCATGTTCAGTTGCACTGTACATTCATTCGGCTGTATTTAATTGTGTACTCGCATAAGCGGTTGGTCTCTCTTGCCCGCTTTGTAACTGCGATTATACAGCTCCTATTGTGTAACCACTGGCATCAGTACTGCCAATAAAGGTTCTGAAAAGTCTGGATAAGACAAAATTTTATATTACATCAGTTCATCTCTTAAAGTACGAAATGCAATTTCTTGTTCATCTCCCCAGTGGAATGATTCACATTTCTTTGTTAACTTTGTTAATGAACGCGCTATCTCCGCGAAATTAGGTACAAATTTTCGATAGTATGAAAACAATCCTACAAATGAACGAACTTTACTAATGTTTCTTGGTCTGGGAAGCTTTTCATACCTCTCAAGTTCTTAGGGTCTGGTTCTACTCCTTTTGAACTTACATCATGAACTAAGTATTCCACTCGATCTTTTGCAAACGAACACTTATGTGGCTGTATTTTAAGGTTAGCATCTTCAAACCTTAGCAATATACAGGTTGTTCCTAAAGGTTACCGACAAACTGAAACCACGGGTCGGGGCACTACACAGAGTCAGAAAAATATAGGAACCTTGGGTCTCCGATACACCGTTTTCAAACTACAGCCTAAATACTGTAGCCAATAAGACATGAGCGCGCGAACTCTGACTCGTGCCGCGGGAAGCGTTGTTGCCAGATCGTCGATATCTACTGTGATCATAGCTGGTTTAATTAGGGAAAGGCGAACCAAGCATGAAGTCACTGCAGACAGCCGAAGCTTTAACTGCTGTTCGTGGCCTGGTGAGAGTGGTCCACTCCTGGTCCGGAGACCTCGGTTCGAATTATGTACAAGACACCTTTTTGTTAAATTTGTATTTTGAAATCAGCGTCAGAAATAATAATCTGTTAAACATGCGTGTTCATGTTAAGTTTTCAAAAGGTACATTGTTTCCTCCTATAAAAGAAAATAAATAATAAACAGATAAAATGAAAAACGCCATAGCTGCTTTTTGTATGTAAAACAACAAAAGTGTTTTGAAGTAGAGACTGCATGAGATAAAAATGTTAATTTGGGCAATTGCTTTTGTGTTGCGGAAGGAGATTCAATTTACGTCACTTTGTGTGCTACTTGTTTCTAATTACATTTACACGAATAAGATAGCAGTGCACATAATATCTAGTGTGAATTGTCGTACTTGTGGCTTGAACTCACGTCAACGTGGATGAGGGCCGAGTGCGTGGACCATTCCACCAATTCACAGTCTGTGAAGTGAATGAACGCCACGAAGAAATTCATGATAGCCACTCGGAAAAATCAAGACACTTCGTTCGGTGCGCAAATCGTTGCACTCTGGGTGATTCAGCAGGTGTGGGAAAAAGAAGTGGGCGGGGGCGGGGGGAAGTGGTGTTCCGCTACGTGCTGATCAGAGGAGCAGCGCAGTCTGCTGTGTGTAGTTGTCCACAGAGTCAAAAGGGATTCTTCTTGGCTAGCATTTGAACGTCTAGTGCTTCCGTTTTTGTTCGCTGATCGCATCGTGCAGTATTGTTCGTGTTATTGATGGCATCGGCTACACGAATGAAGAACTACGCGATATGCACTATTTGTATGGTGCTGCTGAAGGGAATGCACGAGAGGCAGCCCGAAGGTACCAGTTGCAGTATCCTCTACGACGTCATCCGCACCACTCTACGTTCACACGTATCCATCGTGCTTTGGACGAATTAGGTTCATTTAACCGTGAAGGTGTTCATCATGTCGGCCGGCCACGCAATGTAAGAACAGCGGATTTTGAAGAAGCAGTTCTCGAGTTTGTTAACAACAATCCGTCGACAAGCACTCGCGCGCTGGGTACTGTTTTTCAATGTTCTCAGCAGACGACTTGGCGAGTACTACATGAAAATCGGATGCACCCATACCACCTGCTCAA
>PNEQ01096656.1:44140-54719 GCA_003012365.1 Medauroidea extradentata | reverse complement strand
GCTTTAGTTGTCACAACAGTCACATTTGGGACGTGGAAAACCCCAATGCGACTTTTGTGAATCAGCATCAACAAATGTTTTCTGTCAATGTGTGGGCCGGTATTGTCGGAGATTGTTTAATAGGGCCGTACTTGCTTCCGCCGAGACTAAATGCACTTGCTTACGAAATATTTCTTGTAGAAGTACTTCTGGATCTGTTGGATGAGCATGTGCCTCTGGTTCAAATTGATGTATTCGATGGGATGTGGCTGCAACACGATGGCGCACCTGCTCATTTTGGTATCAACGTCCGAACACACCTTAACAACGCCTATCCAGGCCGCTAGATTGGACGAGGGGGTCCGGTTGAGTGGTCCGCTCGTTCTCCCGACCTCACACCAATTGACTTTTGTTTGTGGGGATACATCAAAACCCTCGTCTATGAAACCCCAGTGGACAGCGAGGAAGAGTTGATAGCGCGGATAGTAGCTGCCTTTGATGTCGTTCGAAATGATCCTGGGATATTTGCACTGATTAGAGCAAATTTCATCTGCAGGTGCAACATTTGCATTGAACGTCAAGGTCGTCACATCGAAAACTTTTTGTGAAACATTTGACATGAGATCACTCCAAATATTGTTATTTTGTTTGTTCTGCACTAGTTACAAGCTCTACATTATGAAACCTTTGTCTGCAGTATTTTGTTTACTACTGTGCAACTGTAATGTTTCTTTATGTTTACTACTGTGAAACTGTTATTTTTCTTTACTCTCATAAGCTTCGGTGCGAAACTTCTTTCTTGAAACACCTTGTTCGTAAACACAAACAATTGTTGCTCGTGTAGCTATGTTAGTTATTGAAACGTGTTATTTTGGTGGAAAGTGTATTGTTTGACTTGGCTGTGAATGTGTTAGTAACATACCACCAAACGTGTTATGTATTGACATACTTATTCGCAGAAACGTACTATGTTGTGGACAATTTCGAACTCATTTCTCTTTACGTGTACACAGCCTACCTATGAATCGATTTTCTTACGACTAGCACGTTTTAAAACCAAACAATGTTTAATGTTTTGTAACAGTGGATAACAAAAGAATTGAAACAGAAAATGTCTTTCAATCTAATTTGAGTTCGAACAAACCTACCAGTTTTGAAGCTAATTGACTTTTTTTATTTAAGCAAACAATTCTTAATAACGAAAACAATGTATTGAGACAATAAACTTCACAAACCTCTTACATAATAAGGCTAAATAGAATTTTGTTTCCTCAACACAAAAGACATTGTCCACATTAACATTTTTAAGTCATGCAGTCTCCTCTACCTCAAAACCCCATTTCTTTATTTTATTTAACGAATACACAACAATGCAGCTATGGCGATTATGAGGAAGAGGTTTCATTTTCTCATTGTATTATTTTTATAGGAGAAGGAAACAAGGTAGCTTTTGAACACTTACATTAAACAAGCGTGTTTAACAGATTATTATTTCTGAGGCTGATTTTAAACATAGCCAGTCAGTAATACTAAATTCACAACAAGGCGTCTTGTTCGTTATTCGAACCGAGGTCTGTGGACCAGGAGTGGACCACTTTCACCAGGCCACGAACAGTAGTTAAAGCTTCGGCTGTCTGCAGTGACTTCACACTTGGTTCGCCTTTCCCTAATTAAACCAGCTATGATCACAGTAGATATCGACGATCTGGCAACAACGCTTCCCGCAGCACGAGTCAGAGTTCGCGCGCTCACGTCTTATTGGCTACAGTATTTAGGCTGTAGTTTGAAAACGGTGCATCGAAGACCCAAGGTTCCTATATTTTTCTGACTCTGTGTAGTGCCCCCGACCCGTGGTTTAAGTTTGTTGGTAACCTTTAGGAACACCCTTTATTATGTACATGTTCGGCATGTTCTCTCATTGTTTTACTGAATATAATAATATCGTACAGATACACAAACGCCTGTGTACCTAACAATTCAACTAATACAACATTTTCCATAAACCTTTCAAATGTGACTGGGGCATTACATAGCCCAAATGGAAATGGGAGTCTGTTAAACTCTTACTTTCCCTTTAAAGGGGCAAAACTTGTCTTTTCCTTATCACTGTCCTCCAATTCTATCTTAAAATAACCACTTACCAGATCCAGAATCGAAATAAACTTTGAACAGTGTAATTAATCTAAGATTTTTGTAACATTAGGAAGCGGATACGGAGCTAACTGTGTCATCTGGTTCGGCTTCCGAGAGTCCATACAAAATCGATGCTTAATCATGTTATCTCTGTTCTTCTGCTCAACTACGACAACTGTAAATTGCCATGGAGACTTACTCTCTGAAATAATACCCTTACCTAACATATATTTTACTTGAGCCTCTACTATTGGTTTTAATGCATGTCGAACTCTATATGGATTCTGCTTAATTGGTTAGGCATCACCTGTGACTATTCTATGCTTCAATAAGTTCGTACAACACACATTAGAACTATTCTCCAATTGGAACACATGTGCAAATTCTTTAAGCACTGAAAACATTTCATTCAAATCTTCCTTGCTTAAATGTCTCAGTTTTTCTCGTATTATCTGCTCTATCTCTTTAATCTCACTGTCAATCAGTGGTGTCTTTCTCCTTAATTTCTTATTTAAGGCACCTTCACTGTGACATGTACTGCAATAATATTCTTGTTTAGAATATCTCTCTGATTCTGCATTATGCAAATGCTTGGGTAACTTACTGGTCCTTATGTCTCCTACTTTGAGACTGCTATTAGCAATATTACAACTTTCTCGCCTAAACTTCTTACTCTCCTTGCTACTATCATCGTTATCGCTATTCTCAATATTTTCACAAACTTCATAACTTTTAAAACCCTCACTATAGCAGTCTGCGTATTTCCTATATTTCTCATTTCCACAATTTATTATATTCCAACAATTTACTATATCCATACTTTCTGCATTATTTTCACAACTTTTAATATCCTCAAACATTTTATTTTCACAACTTACATTACTTTCAGATGTTTTACTTTTTCAACTTGCACTATCAGACATTTTATTTTTACAATCTGCACAAGATTCGAGATTTATACTCTGATTCGGATACACTGTCTCTCCTAACATTTCTCTCGATTGTACTCTTTAATTTAACTCGATTGTCTACATGATGAATTAAACAACGATCCATGTTGTTTGTGATCACATCACCTGACACTTTACATTTATTTCTCTTAACACGACTCACTCTGCTCGAGGGAATTACTTTAGTTTCGGAACATGAAAGCGGAAACGTACAACAATATTTCTTGTCAGGGACTAATGTGAGGATTTTTCTCTGTGGTTATTTGTGTGGCGCGCTCAAATCTCTATCCCAATCAGTCTCACAACAATTATCATTGGATATACGGGGAACTTGATTGCTTACGCATAGCACTCCAGCAGTTTCATCAACAAGTGTGGCATATCCTACAACTGTGCTCCTTTGCACCACAATCATCTCGTCTGACACTTTTATCATATTTGTTATAGCCCTAACATAATATTTAGATGCTTTCAGAGGAGGTTCCCCTATTATATTATCTGGACTGACCCTGGCAACGATCCCTTCGACACGCCCACCATTACGTGTATGTTCTCTACCATCTTCTTGTGCGCACATCTCACTAGGACGATAAGTCCTCTTACCATGTTTGACACCCTCATGATGGGAAATGATAGACTGAGGTGCATCTCTATGACCCATAACATAGAGGTTCTCTTTTCCCTGGTCAACCACCCTCATAGCCGACCCTAATTCACAACTTTCATAGGTACCTGTACGGCTGTCCAGACCGTCCAGACAGTCTACCAGACTCGTCTCACTGAGTCTACACCTAGTCCGCAACTCTCACTCTTGAGTCGTTTATCTGCTCCATTTATCATCCTCATCACTATTGAGGTTCTTACCGGTAAGACTATTAAACAACACCCTGGCTATGTGAACACCCGGAACATTCGTCAATGCCGGTTCAATTAGCAGTGTTTTGAAGGAAGCATCCTCACTTGTCGCATCCACGGTGACTTCAACATCTCTGACCTCGGTGGCAGAATCGTTTTACTTTTCAATCGTGACACCAAATATTGATTTGCATTTACCATACAAGAGGCGAGCTCAGAGGTGGCCAGTTCCTCAACTCGCTTCTTCTCGTCACTCTTAAGATGATTAACACACAAACTACATAGGCTGTTACTGTTAGTGTCTTTTAAATAAATAACATTGTTCTTAAAGTCGATTCTGGCATCGTAATGTTGGAGGAAATCTGTTCCAAACAGGCCATCGAAAGGCAATTTTAACTTACAAATTTGGAACTTGTGTGGGTAACACTGTTCATTCACCCACACATATATAGTCTGGTGTACGTATGATCTGGAGACTGTCTCCAGTAACGCCTTTTGCTCCCAACTCAGATCTGTCTACGATATTCTTGCTGATGTTAGGTCGAGCAAGCAAAATAGCAGAACCAATATCGATCAGGAACAATTGAGACTGGCCTTCGACAACAACGGAAATTACTGTATCGTTCCCCCTAACGACTGTTATTAATGCTGTGTGCTGCCCGGAGTCGACACCTGGCGCTTCCCGTTTGGGTAGCTACTGTCACTACTATTTCTGTGTACTGGAATCATTAGGTCCAAACACCTTAGGGAGCTAGCACACTTCGGGATCCCTGGCTAGGTCCAGGCCCCTCAGGACACTGGTACACTTTGGATCCTTGACTCCTACATTCTCTAATCATATGTCCTAATTTTCCACATTTAAGGCACCTAATGTTACTGCTTCTTCATCCATTGTCGGAACTCATGCTCTTGGGAGGACAATCTTCTCCCGATCTACTCATATTGAAACTACTGTCATTCGAACCACTCTAGCATGAGAAACTAGGTCTTCCATAGCCTCTGCTCATGGAATTCCTAGCACCTCTAAATGATTTTCTCTGTGCCACACTTGACTGTCTGGAGGTTACATAATATACTCTCTTTCTCCGGTTTGAATTATCCGACATTTATTTTCTCTCCTGATGGTTTTCTGTGGTCTCCAGAACTAATGCCACATGCTCTGCTTCATCCATTGTTTGGGGGAGCTTATATCTTAATTGTAAACCTACAGAACCTTGTAAATGCGGTTAACAAACGTCTATCAGCCTCTTGATTTAATATTTCCTATTTCTCGGGCTCCTCTATCCTTTGCACTGTCTTTTCTCATAATTTTCTAAAACGATCTGAAAAAGCCTGAACATTTTTACCGCTTCTCTGTTTAGGATGGTTCAACATAAAATAATTGTAGTGGTTGGCATTCCTGAAATCTTTCTGTCAACTCCTCTTTCAAAACTTTAAATGTTATATCTTTCTTTAGATGCGTACAAGTGGCGATAAACCTGTGTGGCAGACCCTTTACTTTCATTATGACTAATTTTACTTTATCTTCATCTGTCCACCTACCTAATGCAGCGGTGCTTTCTATACTCTCTATAAATTCATGCACAGATACACATCCCCTTTCGCCTGACCATTTCTCAATCAACGAAACCACTAATAGGTCTTTCACACATGTGGGGATCTGTGCTGTCCCTTCCTTAGCCATGTTTCACTTCCCAGCAGCTAGCAAATTATATTTAACAACAGTACACTTAGTCTTACAGTTCTGAAAGCAGAACCCAAATCCTACGATTGTGTGTACACATTTTCGGAATATCGTTCAGCAATTTATTTATTTTCTGAAATAACAAGTAACTTTTCTTTCGCTACTTGAATTGCTTCTTCTCGTTCCTTACTCTGAGAAGAACTAACACTCATTTTACTGTTAGCCTTACTGAAGGCAGAAGGCTGTGGGTGAGCACTTGCAACCTAATCTATTCTCTCTATTGCAAACTCCTGATATACGCGATAGGAAGGAATAAATATCTTAACTAATCATACTTCAACTTCTAAAACAACATGACCAGCGGAGCTATCATACTCATACATATGGTGTGCAGGTGTCGGAAAACTTCTCCTAGGTGTTCCCTTAAACTCGATTTCTAATCCTGAACTCGTTAAAGCCTTAAGCTACTCACGAAATGGTTCTACTTGGGCTAAGTCAAAAAAAGTATGTTACTTAAAAAATCTCTGTATCAAATTATATGAGTATTCCTCTAAGCCTTTCAGAGCTTCCTCACTTGAGGTTAAAACAACAATAATGGACACTACTGTGAAATCAATTACTTTACCTTCCTTCCTATTAAACAATAAACGACGTAGCATAGCTGTCTAATGTTACTGCAATACACAACAAAAAGGAGGCGCAGAATCTAATTATTTATGGCAAAATTCAATCCTAACCCAAGTTCGCAGTGTGATGTCTTCCACATCTACATCACATTCAATGGTGCCAGTTTTCCCATTATCGGCAGGGCCATGCACATATTCAACCTTAAAACGATATGAGCGTCTACAGCAGCAATGCTCGTTAAAATCGGTTGCATCACCTTTCTCACACGAAATATTTTATTTGACTCGTCAATCATTATGCGGACGATCCTAAAGGCTTCTGGACACATTACAAAATCCCATTCAGCAACACTGCTAAGTTCAATTAATACCTCGCAGTTTGTATTCATTCTACGTTACCATTTATAACATTAACGTGTTTCATTAACTCACTGTTTCTCAAAACTACAAAATTTATTTTATACATGATCGCGATATGTTAAACTGAAACCTCATACAACCTATAACGTGAAATCCTAAAATCCTTAATCCTCAAAAATCCTTAACATCCTAAAATCCTAAAACCCTTCAGTGTGGGTTACATATGTAGCCATTTGGAACATAATCCCACCGCTGCCACCATTTGTTATGTCGGAAATGGCATCAGACATAAAATATTTCAACACTGATTGATATCAGTTTAAATCAATAGGCTCGAGCGGCAGCCTTTGTTATGTAAGTTTTTATTTAACATTTACTTTCTATTTACAAATAGTATCACTTACTTGAATGCGAAGCTGATGTGGCCCATATGGCAAAGCTAACTATCAAAAGCAAAAATATTATCACGTTCTACTCTGCTGGCTATACTGAGGGCGTGGCATCTGGTGCAGACCTTAGGTCGTCCCAGCAGCAGTTCCTCCTTATTCTAGTTTTAAAGCAGAAGACCAAAGATACACTCGGAATGGCGTGCAATAGAATATAAACTCAACATTTGAGTGGAAGGGGAACTTCCCTCCAGAAGTGGTACCTCCCAAGTGGAGTGGCCAACTTGTGAGAAGTTACTGCAGACACCTCATGATTAGCTATGGACCAAGCCTACGCACTATGTGGCTATGTAATGATAACACTGTCGTCGAATGAGTGAATTCCATGCTCTAGGAAATCTCTCCTCCACTGTGGCGGCACTGCAGGAGA
Organism: Medauroidea extradentata; assembly: GCA_003012365.1. Taxonomy (NCBI): domain Eukaryota; kingdom Metazoa; phylum Arthropoda; class Insecta; order Phasmatodea; family Phasmatidae; genus Medauroidea; species Medauroidea extradentata. The sequence goes on along the minus strand of PNEQ01096656.1, from coordinate 47,316 downwards.
AGTGTCGACAACCCGTGGTAAATGTCAGGCCAGGAACGGATGTAAATTCCGGGAAGTTGAGGTCTGTGGTTGTGCCACACACTGGGCACGTGGTGCGTCGTGGACTCTTGGCAGGCAAGACTTGTCGCCTCGAATGAAATGATATTCACATACTAACACACAAGACATTAGGACAGAATACCCTGGGTTCAATGACAGGCAAGGCCTGGGTATTACTATGGTCTTCCCGACACGAACTTCCCTTAAAACAAGTTACCCATATTAATTGTTTTTCTTTGTTAAATTACAGAAAAGCAGAATGGTTTAACACAATGGTACAGCAACCCAGTTAAGCAACACAACATGAACATACATGACATGTTTTATATCCAGGACAATGAATCACATGTCGGGACCTATCTCATGATACACCATATTGACGCGATTCGCATAAATTTGAACTAACTGTGTTGTGTTAAACTGTTGGTTGTCTATTTGATGTCCTGCTGAAACAGAGTGTCGGGTAAATCTAGCACATTTGCACAAACCTCAACATATTTGTAATGATACAATTATCACTTGAAGGGGCCGCATTTGACGCAGTGGCTATAACACACGCCTTCTACCAAGGCAGTCTGGGAACGATTCCCGACACATGTTTTCGGCATAACTGCCGCCGTTGTACGGCACACCAGCCCTCCTGTACCTGGTTACGAAGGCTTACCAGGAGCCACCTTGCTGACTATGGTGATGGGAGGGTCATCGATCCTCACCAGTCAGTCCCATAATAATAGTTAAGTCTCACCCTAGTTGTACAGCAAGCAACATAAAGCTGACGAAGGTAGTTGATCACCCCTACCAGAAGAAGTATGGTCCTTACAATCACAGTGGATAATAGTGAAAACCACCTCACAGTGCAATAGACAAATCCGCAGGCTACCCAGAGGGAACTTTTTACAGAGGGCGATGTCTATCTAACCTCTACGAAACTGCTTCACGGACGAATCCTGTCACCAGGAGGACTAGAACATTAACCAGGGACTTACCCTCAGGTCTACTCCCAAGCAGGAGTTTCAACCTTCAAACCATCACCACTCTATAGAGTCCGACCAGAGACTGGCTCAGTACAAGGCTGATGCTTTCATGCCGATCCCCTGAGCACCTGAGCACCTGTAAAATACCTACATCTGAGTTTTCACCCGAGCACATGCCCACTTTCCAGGGCTTCAGAACCCCTTATACAGATCAACAGTACTAGTTCCGCAGACCACCACTGTGTGCCTCAGTTCAGACATGCCATCTGTTCATAAGCTGCACGGCATGCTGGAGCACTCGTATCAACTTCTGGAAGTCGGTCTAGGGTACCCCACTGTGGATCTATCCTGTAAGCATCAAGAGGGCCACCACTTGCTCTGTCTTCGTCCTGACTCCGTTAGCCATCATATAATGTCCCGACGTTTCCAGCCCTGACCTGCTATGAGGTGAAGATGGGCTTGAGTGGGAGAAGCTATATATTTTCACCACCCCCCCCATTGTAGTTTGTGGTTTTTGCGAGGGTTGACGGCCAGTAGAACAAGAGCACAATTGACATATCACCTCTTCTGCATTCCACGTCTACCAGAGTTTTTAGCCATTTTGGGAATGCCAGTACTAAAATCGGACTGGCCACCCCCCCCCCTTTCTGTTCACTGACAAATCGAGCTATCCAGGGGGTCTGTGCTCGAAATCGTTCGAGTTCCTAGCCTATTCGAGACGAGTCGAGTAGTTAAACTCACATGTGATTCTGCGTGTGTGAGATGATCTGATATAGTGGAGTCCTGTGCTCGAGTTTTGTTTCCAGTCGAGCCGAGCGCCTCACATTTTGATGTAGACACTTGTTATTCTTGAACAACTGTAGTGCACTCGAATGCGAGTATATGCTGTAATGGTAGTGGGTGGTCGGTCGGATTTGATATTTCGCATAAGAGAAGTTGAGAAAAGTGACAGCACAGAATAAATTTTTGTGAAGTAGGCTTGTCGAAAAATTTTAAAACTTCGTAATTTAAAAAAAAAATATGTAATTTAGTTTAAATATTGTTTTCCTTTTTGATCAATAAAGGCAATTATTTTTTAGGAATTTCTGTTAAACTATAAAGGCGAATTGAAAATTATTTTTGATAGTTCTGATCTTATAGAGAATGTTTGTGCGAGATTTATTTTTATTGTGGCTTATAAACCCTTTCGTAGTTACTTTACTGATAATACAAACACTATACACAATCGTCCAATTCATGTATTGTTTTTTTGTGTTTTGTATTGCTTAATTATATCACGCGAGAACAATGAGGCAACCAAATAAACGATACAATCACACAATGTGCAAGATGAAAACAATTACTTTGCAGGTACGTTTTATTTTGCTCAAGGAGTAATTTTCTATGTGATGTTATACGAAATGAGTCACATGGACAGCCCTTATCATCTACCGAAATAGGACAAAAAAAGTTATATGTATTCAAAGACAATGTGTGTTTGGCCTCTGTCTTGTACCAAAAGAATAAATGAGAATAAACAACAGTTTCAAAACATATCGTTGTTGGAAATTGTGTAAATAATTAACAGTTCCTTTTATGTCGCAAATTGAAACAATATTTGTCAAAATAGATCACAGGCTTTCGCGGCCGTTGTCTGCATTTTCTTTATTTGTGGGTGTGAGCCGCGTCTGAAGTTTGTCTTGCGACGTTTCGGCAGTCGTTGCAGCTGCCATCATCAGGTAGTCGGAGTCGGAGACCAACTGGCAAATGTAAGAGTTGCAGGTCCTTATATACCAAGTTCCTTGCTCATGTGGGAAAGTGTACATAGGGCAAACAGGCAGAAAAATCACAACAAGAATTAAAGAACACATCAGAGCATACAAATACGAAAACCAGCAGTCTGCAATAGCAGAACACTCCATGGAAACGAAACACAGCATCGATTTTGACAAGTTCTCCACAATAACCAACATCAGTAATTATCATCAGAGAACTGTGAGAGAGGCAATAGAGATAATAAAACACCCTAACAACATCAACTGGGAAGATGGATATCGGCTAAGCAAAATATGGTCACATTTATTCGTGGATGATGCGAAATCAAGCTACCAGAGGGCAGTCACGACAGACTCACCAGGATTGGCCAGTCAACCCAGCCAACCAGGTGCGAGTCAGCACACGATT
>PNEQ01096656.1:0-44040 GCA_003012365.1 Medauroidea extradentata | reverse complement strand
TAGCAATTCTTACATCTGCCAGTTGGTCTCCGACTCCGACTACCTGATGATGGCAGCTGCAACGACTGCCGAAACGTCGCAAGACAATTTTCAGACGCGGCTCACACCCACAAGCCAAGAAAATGCAATATTAATCAAATCCCACAATAGTTTTCATACCGAATTTATTCAAACATATATAAATGTTGCATGAAAGCAGGTTTTCGAAGTAAAATAATAGGTCAGCTTTGAACACATTAGTAAATGTCTTATTTACTGTCTCAAATATGTAGTAATTTTTATTTTATTGTGTGGTGGTGCTTATCATTGTGATCAGTACATTAAACAGTTTCTGATGATATTAAGAATGAGTAATTACAATGTCCGCCGTTTCCCATTCAGTACACTAATTCCGTATACGATATTTTGTAAATTAAGAATACAGTTTTCTGCCCTATTAATTTTCACAGTTTGATTAGGGTGCCATGCGAACGCAAACATGACGGTCGTCTAGACCCAAACATTTTATTTCGGCATTATGAGGTATGGTTGTAAGAAAGGCTCGCAGGTTTATGGAAATCAGACATTCATAGCAGAGTTCCAGTTAGTTCTGCAAACCGAATAACAGCAAAACGGGATAAAATACATACTTATTCACAACATAAAGAAACTAAAAGAAAAATAAAGAACCGACACTTCCTACATATTAAACAATTGTGTATTCGTTAAGAAAAAGAATGGCTGAGTGGTAAATTGTATGCATTGCAACGAGCACGTAAAAATGTATCGGGGTACAGTCTTTGCCACGCAAAATTATTTTAATGCTTTTCCTATTACTTTACTTAAATCAATTCCTTAAAAGAGATTAATTCAGTTTCAAATAGTTATTTCTATTTGATTTCGACCAATAAACGAGCTAATTGTAGAAATCTACAGCAAATCTGACTGCTAAATTTAATTCGTTGTAATCAGCTTCTTGTCATACTTTTAATTTAAATGCTCCTACTATTGTTCTTTGTGCTATTTTCGTCAGATTAATATCAGAAATATCTTATAAATCTTGAAAAAGTTGTCTGTGTTAAGTGTTAGTAGCATATATGCTAACTATGAAGAAATGTAAAAGTACATACCAGTGTGCGGTAAGAAAGTATTTTAAAATTTAAGTGGTAATATTGTATAATTACAATGTGCTTTGTGTATTTACATGTAAGTGTTCCTGAACTACAGGTACAGACGCAGTGAGGTGATTCATGACAAAAAAAATAGAGAAGAAAATTCCCGACCCTTAACACCTAGGTTAAAATTTAGGAAGTAATTAACCTTTGAATATCGATTTTCAAAACCGTTTGTTGTTAAAATATCGGAAACCGAAATATGTAAAACGACAATACTCTAAACATTGATGTACATTATTAGTGTCTTCAAACTCACAAAGAATGCTGGTTGATAACTTAAAATATTACTAAAATAACACAGATGGTCGCACACTAATTGTATTAAAATTTTGTACTGTCGGAATATTGGAACATTTTAAGATGTTTTGCGTATTGTCAGCCTTGTAAAAACAAGCGTTTTCGTATCGCAACTGTCTAGAAGCCATTGATGTTACTAAAAGAGCACGCGAAGATATTGATACAGCGATAGAGTGCCATGAGAGCATAGGCACTACTGCGTACATGTGTTTCGATGAGATCACTGCACAAGTTGTGCTTGAATATCACTGTAAACAACATAATCTACACTTCAATATGTTCGGAATACCGTCTCACCAGGTACGAACGCCTTGCGGTGATTCTCTATCCAAAATTGAGTAGAAAACTTTAAACACGAACAATGCCGCACAGTAACTCGTAAGGGAGTTATCCACAATTTCAAATTGATATTTTAAATGGTTTTAACTGAAAGTAATATAGTATATTGGGCAATAACAAAAGATTCTGTGAATAATGATATTACTTTATGTTGATCTTAAGCTGTTGCACAAGCAAGGGGTGGTACGTTCCTTCCAATATGTGTGTAACCCTCAGTTACTTTTATTGTATTTTAAATACGTAGTACACATACATAATACTGTTGCATTCATGGAACAAATTAAAACGCGATTCGTTTGAAAGGAATATCGTGGATGGTGCGCTTTGTTGCCTGCCAGGTACTCAACCCACTTTGCACGGCTGGTCATACGATCAGGGTTTATTTGCTGTATGTGAATGCGGGTTACGCGATAGGACAGCCGTATGTTTGTACAGATATTCGTATAGTTATATTCCCAAAGGGAAACCCGTGAATTGCAACTGAACAATAACGTTGCTTGCAAACAATCCAAGTGTATTTTTAACCGACTTCAAAATAAGGAAGAGGTTATCAATTTAGTTGCACTTTTTTATGTTTTTTACTTCAGAAATCCAGTATTTATAAATCGGTTTGGAAAATTATTATTTTTTTGTTCGAAAGAGGACATTTTTAAGGGAATACCATTTTAATTTCTTTTGCATTTGACCTTGGATTTCGAAAATAAACCAGGGAACTCCTCAAAATTGAATAGGAAATGTATAGTGATTGACATATTGGTAAGTTTATGACAATTCCAGACTAAGTACGTGCCTAACTACGATCGAGGACATTCTGAACTGACTTGGGCTACGAAGAAACAACGGAACTCCGTAACGACAAATAACAGGAATGTGGAAGGTAAGCCCCGGAACTGCAAAATAAATTAATGTAAACTAGCCGTGTTTGGGTTTTATGGAATTGTCATGAAATTCACTCTATAAGAGATTTTTAACCGACAGTAAAAAGGAGGAGGTTATCAATTAGGTTGTATTGTTTTATGTTTGTTACCTAAGAACTCCGTCATTAATAAACTGATTCGGAAAGTTCTCTTTTTTTTTTTTGGAAAGGTGACATTTTCAAGGCTGTCACATTTTTATTTCATTAGCATTGGAACTTGGATTTAGAAGATACACTACGAATTCTTCCAAATCTAATAATAAATGTATAGTGATTGACATATTGGTAAGTTTATGACAATTCCAGACTAAATACGTGCCTAACTACGGTCACGGACGTTCTGGACTGACTTGGACTGCGAAAATACAATGGAACTTCTTAACGACAGACAGCACTAATGTGGCAGGTAGGCAGCGGAAATCTGTCAAAAAAAAAAAAAAAGAAATAACAAATTTTAACAAAAAATAACACCGACTAAAAAATCTAAACCCCTACTCTGAAAAAAGCAATTAAAAGTAAAAAAAAAATATTACGCAATTTTAAGACTACTTATGACACAGTAAATTTAATAGGATTGTAATACAAAATTATAGTTATTTTTGGAGTTGGCTCCAACCAAGCTTTAAAAAAAATTAAACGGTGCCCACGTCTCGTTTCGGCTGGACACGGTATGTTATCAGTCTACTGAGACATTTTGCTTCAGTCAGGTGGCAGCCTTGACCTGCTAGTTGGCGTGTTGGTCGCTAGGGCGACTTGGACGCGATCGGGTGGGGTGCGCCGCGCCAGAGAGTGTCGGCTGCTTGAGTTGGACGGGACGAATACTTTGCCTGTGTTTGACAAGGGCAGTCTGCTGCTAGAGTTACCAGAGTCTACTAGCATGAGCTAATTGGTGTACTATCAGCTGAGGAGAGCGATGGTGGGAGCTTCATGTCATGTGTGACGTAAATGGCTGGGCCCTTATATTGTGTGAGCTACTAATATGACTAGGAATGACCGAAGAAATTGAGGCCTGAGTACTGTCGAGGATTGTACGCCGAATTATTAATACCCTTGTGTGTACCTTTACAAGGAGAGACGAGAACGAGCCCCATTTGGACGCTGCTCCAGGAGCCTCTTAATGCCGGAATAGGCATTGCGACGTCGGAAGGTAGCGTGATCTATACGGCAGACAGGTACGAGACTACAGCAACGTATTTTCTGTGTGTGCGACCGAACAATACGTATGTGACGTTATACATTTATAGTAGGGGCAGGATTAGAAACTGTTAGTGGTAGCAGGTTTCAAAGGTGTTATGTATTCTGTGAATATTGTACTTAGACGTGCAATTATATTTGGTGGTTTTTATAAAATTGTTGTGTGAATTAATTATGGTAGCACGCTTCTATGGGAGCACACTTGATAGGACTGGAATGTCCTGTGTTGTACCCGCTCTAGTTGGTGGGTTGAGTGCCGCTGCCGCTACAATAAGTTTTCGAAATTTCCTAAAATTAAAAAAAAAAAATTAAGTTATCCCTACGTTAATTCGATAACGTAGCAAAACCTAATGATACCAGGTGCACCCCTACCAGCCCCACCATATACGCCCGTCGCTGCACCTCACGATTTTCATAGCCGCGCGGCTGCTGTCTTTGTGTCGATTAAGAAATGCTTCATTGCAGTTAACGTTAAATTTAATTAAATTAGATGTATACTTACGCTATTTCGTTACAAGTCTGTTTACCTTATCTGGCATTGGCTCCAAAAATAACAAAAATTGTTTATTACTCTCCTAATCAATGGATTTTATTCTAAGTAGTCTAAAACCACGTAATTATTTATTAGTGTTTAGTGCATTTCTTATTTTCAGAATAGGTTTTTTCGAAGTCGGTGTTAATTTTTGTTAATTATTTTTCACAGTAACTGTTTCAAGTGACGGCCACCTACATCGCTACACAAATTACAGTGATGAAAAAAAGATTGTCTGATGCGATCAAACATGTGTGTGGTGTTGCGAATGGTACTACAGGCATGAGTAATCACAGGCGCGAAGTTAAGTTAGTGTGTTGACAGGGGTCCCGTATATCAATGTCTTGAGATGACCCAACAGATAGAAATCAGGTGACAACAGATCTGCGGAGAGTTGCAGTTACTTCTCATATTCGCCTTTGCCCAGCAATCGCTCACCTAATGTGGCAGTGAGGTGATGACGAGCTTCCAAACTGAAGTGTTCAGGTACTCCGCCGTGCTGGTACCATATAAGCTGTCGTGATTGTAAATACGAGCCTTCCAACAGACCTGGCAGTATATGCTCTAAACTGTGGATTTAGTAGGCCAATCACACACGCCAGCAAAAATTATGCTCCAATGAGGTTGTCGCCGACAATGCGGCTTAGACGTTAATATCAAATGGCATGTGATGGCGGTGTTCAACAATTGCATGTGGATTGATGTCGTTCCATACGTGACTGTTTCAATTGTTGAGAACATATGATTTAAAATGGCCTCGTCGGTCCACAAAATGTTGCGAGGAAAGCCAGGTTCGTCTACGCATTGATGCAGATACCAGTGAGCGAATTCGACTCTTGGTTGAAAATCCACTTGATGTAATGCTTGAACCTTATCGCGATGAAACGGGTGTAGCTGTTATTCATGCAGAACCTTCTACACATTATAGTGGCTTGCATGATTTGGGCGTGCGATTCCACGTGTGCTACTTGATTGTGAATCGGCGTGCGTTCCAATAGTTCCTCCTCAAACCTGGCTGTTCTGACATTGCGTCTCACACCGTTGTTATACCTGTTCGCTGTAAATGTTCCAGTCTCGCGTAACCATCTGTTCACAGACGAGAACATCCAATAGTTTGAACAGTGTCTGTTTAAAAATATCTGTGTATAAAGTTGATGACCTCTTCTTGTGTTATCTTCAGCTGCACCATAAATGATATGTATATCTGTTATTTCTCTGTAGGTGTACTGCCTCTCCATGTTGCGCACCAACACTGCAATGCCGCCTAGGCATCCACACTAGCGGTGCCAGCGAACGCTGTGCACGCAACTGTTTCGTATGACAAGACTTGCAACGCGGTTTGCATAACTGGCAGGCAATAAAGTACACCCACAATCTTGACAACCCTCTAGAATAGTTCACATTAAAGTGTTCCATGACAGCGATGTGTATTATGTATAAGAATTACATATTTGAAAGGCAATAAAAATGCCTAAGTATTACACGCACATTAGTAGGAACAGACCACCCCTATTGATTGTACACCAGAATGTAGTTATGCAATAGCTTAAGGTCAACAAAAAAGTAATATCATTCACGGAATCTTTCGTTATTACCCAGTAGGTTTTAATAATTTCAGTTAAAACATTTCAAAACGTTAATTTGTATGGGTGGATATCTCCCTTACGAGTTACTGCACGCCATTCTTCGTATGTATTAAATTCTACCCCATTTTGGATAGATAATAACCTCACGGCGTTTGTACCTGTTAAGACGGTATCCTGAACTTATGGAAGAGTATATTATGTTGTTTACTGTGGTTGTGCACCAAAATATGTGCAGTGAGCACATCAAAACTCGTGTACGCTGTCTTGCCTACGCTCTCCTGGCACTCTATCGCTGCAGTCAAAGCTTCGCTAGTATTTTTTAACAACTATGGCTTTAATAACATATGGGTTTAAAACTCGATAATCTACGGCCCATTGATCCTTAAACATTAAACCAAGGTTTAAAATGTCCTGCATATTTTATTTCTACTTTAATTTTCATAAGGAATCACCTCAATGCATCTGTACCTGTAGTTCAGGAACAGCAAGTGTGTGTGTTTGTGTGTGTGTGTATGTATATATATATATATATATATATATATATATATATATATATATATGTACCCACACATATACATATATACAGACTTATAGGGACTGGAAAATTTCACGAATTCAATTGCACGTAGGCTAGAATCCACTGTACTATGCGTATTCAAGCCCCGTCTATTCGTTCATTGTATGCTGTTACACCGAGCAGCAGCTAGTGGACAAATAGTCGGGGCTTGAGTATGCATAGTACAATGGATTCTAGTCTGCAGGTCATTAAATTCACGAAATTTTTCAGTCCCTACACACACACACGTGTATATATACATATATGCATATATATACAAAAAGATACATATATGTACATATACATATATATACACATAAATATATATACACATAGGGGCCTATATATATATATATATATACACATAAATATATATATATATATATATATATATATATATATATATATATATATATATACAGCCTGGTTCTGAACTACAGGTACAAACACAAGGAGGTAATTACTTATGGAAAATAAAGTAGGACATATGTAGGACATTTTGTATCTAAGTGTAATATTGTGGGAGTAACGAGCCGCAGAATATCGAATTTGAACGTATTTATTTTGAATACCAGAAACATAATTATGTAAAACGACAATACTCTGAACATTGATTTGTATTATAATAGACATCAAACCCACATCAAATGCTGGTTGATACCTTCAGCCATTACTAAAAGAACAGGGGTGGCCACCCTCTAAGTGGACTAAACGTTTGTGCCATCGGGATAGTGGAACATTCGACGATATTTTATTGAGAAATGCGAGCTTTGTAATAAAAATGGTCCTCTTATTGCAACTGTCTAAGGCTCATAGTTTTAGTGAAAAATGCACGCGAAACTTTTGCTGAAGCGATAGAGTACCAGGAGAGCATAGGAAATACTGCCTACATTGTGTTTGGAAGTGCTCAATTGCTCTATCCAAAATGGGTTAGAAAACATTACATACGAAATATATCGTACAGTAACTTGTAAGGGAGATATCCACCCTTACAAAGTGACGTTTTACCGAACAAACATTAAATCTAACAAACAATAAGAAAGGTATTGTGAATGATTACATTAATCGTAAGTATTTGCACAGCCAATATTGTGATGTACTACTTCGAGTAAAACGAGGGTGTGGTACGATCCTACCAATGTGTGTGTAACATGTAGGTATTTGTATTGCTTTTCAAATATGTAATATAAATGCATAATACAAGTCACCTTCGCGCAACATGTTTATGTGAACTATTGGGAAGAAACACATGTGAGGGTGCACTTTATTGCCTGCCAGGTATGCAACCTGCATTGCAAGGCTGGTCATATGACACAGTTGCGCGAGCATCGTTTGCTTAGCACTGCTACCATGGTGTGCCAGGGTGGCATTGCACCGTCGGTGCGCAACATGGAGAGACGTTACACATATGCAGAAATGGCAGACATGCGTCTCATGTATGGTGCTGCTTAAGGTAACGCGAGGGAAGCTCAGTGTCTGTATGCACAGACATTTCCAATCACTCATTGTCCAGGACATAGAATGTTCTCGTCTGTGGACCGACGGTTACGCGAGACTGGAACACTTACAGAGAACAAGTATGACACCGGCGTGAGACGCAATGTTAGAACAGTCAACTTTGAGGAGGAAGTATTGGAACGCATCGCCGATTCGCCATCAAGTAGCGCACGTGGAATTGCTCGCACAATGCATGCAAGCCACCAAAATGTGTTGAGGGTTTTGCATGAATAACTACTACACCCTTTTCATCGCGAAAAGGTGCAAGCATTACAACCAGCAGATTTTCAGCCACGAGTCGATTTCGCGCGCTGGTTTCTGCATCAATGCGTAAACAAACCTGGATTTTCTCGCAACATTTTGTGGACCGACAAGGCTTCTTTTATGCGTGATGGCATTCACAACAGTCAAAACAGTCACGTATGGAACGACATCAACCCACAAGCGATGGTTGAACACCGCCGTCAACTGACATTTTCTATTTTAATGTCTGGACCAGCATTGTCGGCAACAACCTGATTGGCCCTTATTTTTTGCCGGCGCGTTTGACTGGCCGCTTTTATCGACAGTTTTTAGAGGACATATTTCCAGTTCTGTTGGAAGATGTGGATTTATAGTCACGCCAGCGTATGTGGTATTGGAAGTTCGTCGTCACCGTACCACCACATTTGGTGAGCGATAGATAGGCAGAGGTGGTCCTGTGAAGTGGCCACCCCGCTCCCCAGACCTGACGCCACCTGATTTCTTTCTGTGGGGTAACCTGAAGACAACGAGACCACGATCAACACAGTAGCTGAACTTTGTGCACGGATTACTGATGTATGTATTAATATTCGCAACACCCCACACGTGTTGCATCGCGTGACGCAATCAATGGTTCGTAGCTGTCAATTGTGTAGCGAAGTAGGTGGTCGCCACTTTGAACAGTTACTGTAAGAAAATGTGACATTTTCGCAAGGCAAGTTCTCGTGTAGTTGCAATCTAAAATAAAATAAAAACAAAACCAATAAAGTAAACCCAAATGTACAATCATGAAGAGTTAATCAATGTTTTTTTCCCATTTGGAATACAACTATCAGTAGATCTGTAGAACCATGATTCTGATCTATCGTGTAACCCGCATTCACATACAGCAAATCAATTACGGTCGTACGACCACCTTTGCAACAAGGGTTGTATACCTGGCAAGCAATAAAGTGCACGATCACATTTGTTTCTTCTCAATAGTTCACATAAACATATTGCGTGAAGGTGACTTTTATTAAGCATTTGTATTACATCTTTGAAAAGCAATACAAAATACCTACATGTTACACACACATTGTTAGGACCGTACCACCCCCTCGTTTTTCTCGAAGTTGTACACCACAATAGTGGCTGTGCAAATACTTACGATCAATGCAATCATTCACAATACATTTCTTACTGTCTGTAATATTTCATTTCTGTTCGGTAAAACGTCGCTTTGTAAGGGTGGATATCTCCCTTACAAGTTACTGTACGATATTTTTCGTATGCAATGTTTTCTAACCCATTTTGGTTAGAGCAATTGAGCACTTCCAAACACAATGTAGGCAGTATTGCATATGCTCTCCTGGTACTCTATCGCTTCAGCCAAAGCTTCGCGTGCATTTTCACGAAAACTATGAGCCCTAGACAGTTGCATTAAGAGGACCATTTTTATTACAATGCTTGCATTACTCAATAAAACATCGTCAAATGTTCCACTATCCCGATGACACAAACGTTTAGTCCACTTAAGAGGGTGGCCACACCTGTTCTTATAGTAATGGCTGAAGGTATCAACCAGCATTTGATGTGAGTTTGAAGACTATTATAACACAAATCAATGTTCAGAGTATTGTCGTTTTACATAATTATGTTTCTGGTATTCAAAATAAATACGGTTTTCGAATTCGATATTCTGCGGCTCATTACTCCCACAACATTACACTTAGGTACAAAGTGTTCTGCATTTATCCTACTTCATTTTCCATAAGGTATCACCTCCCTGCGTTTGTGCCTGTAGTTCAGGACCACCCTGTATATAGTGAATTATTGACCATCTCTTCTGTTACATCCTATATATGTATATATAAAGAAAATTTGGCTGTACTCTACCCTAAGCTAAGCATTTACTGATGGTGGAAGAAGTAATTGTCCATGTGGAACGAAATTTAAACACACCAAAGGTAACTAGTGTCGTCATATTTAAAAACCCATTTCACGTCACTGAGAGTACAGTTTCACGGCGTAAAAAAAAAATCAATTTCATAAAAGTTGTGTCTGGCTCTGAAAAATGCCTCTAGTTTACACGAGGTAAATAAATATCAATGTGTCACAAAATTGATCACCCACCATTGGAAAAACTTCCCCTATAATATTGCCAATAAGTGAGTAAAAACCAGTATTTTAAATTAATAAACGTTGATGCAGTAAGTGTGAAAAAATTACGTAAGGCAGAATCGGCTACAAGGCTGAAATTAGCGTGTAAGTAAATAGTTATATGTAACTTTATTGAAATAATAATATTACACAATATTTGAAATTATTGAAACGCACTGTGAACGGAATGTATTTAATTTGTGAGGAAAAAATAAAATTTTATTAAAAGTGGAAAAAATCAGATATTTCATAAATCAGAATTGATATTATCGAAACTGAAAGTTAAGATAAACGAATTCCATAAACCAGACACCCTTACGTAGTTGCTGCTTCATATTTAGAGCTGCCGCGTATATGTAGAAGCTTGTGCGCTCACCTCGCATTATAATGAACTGGGTGTACCTGAATAGCCTCACAGGCATAAACTTTGAAAGCGTCTACAGCCCTCCCTATTTGACGTGGACCATGGGTTCCCTAGATCAAACTTTCTAAATCCGCCTGAGGAATAATCTGTTAAAGTTTGTCGGTATGTTTTAGATACACGTTGCATAAAGTCGATGACCGAGAACTAAGTGCGACGGTACGATACTGCTTACTGCTGCGAAGTTACCGCAGCCTGTGATGGCACCCCCAGTAGCAGCCGACGTTGGGCCAACATTGAAAATTTGTTGGAGCCATTGGCATTACGTTGTATTTTAAAACACACATAAATAAAAAGTTGGGGCAACATAGTATGCCAGCAAATATGTTCGAAAATTTAATATTATTGCAACGAATTAGTAACATTCTGAAAATAGTTATATTAAAGTAGAAAATGTCTGAATATTATGGAAGGCCAAAATATTGTTATTTAAAATTGGTGGATTTAATGTTGGCAACACGTCGGTAAACATACTGTTCGGGTTTAGCATGTATAATTACATGGGCCAACATTGTGAAACCAACATTTTACACAAAGAGTTAAAAATCATGTTTATAGTACAACATACACAATCATTCAAGTTTATAACATAATAAGGTTACTTAGTTTTAAAAAAATGAAAATTATGGAACTTTCGGTCTGTTGGTTATACGTTGGAACAATGTTAAAATCCAACTGTTGGATAGTAGATTGTTCCCAGTATGTTGGTCCAACATTACATAACCCACATTAAACCAACCATAACAAACCTTTTGCCTTAGGTTGGCTGAGCGGTGGTAACAAGTTGGTAATCATACTGTTGGTATTAGATATGTAATTTTACATTGAACCAACATTGCTCAAACAACACATATGTTTATAACGGTTAGGTGAAGGTTGTTTTCAGTAAATTTGGTCCTACATTTTATAACCCACATTAAGTCAACCACGGAGTCTTTTCATTGGAAGTTGGCTGACGTTGGCAACAAGTTTGTAAACAGTCTCCCCCAGTGACACAAATTGTGTTTCTTTCTAAAAATAACTCAATTAGATTAGAATATGCAAGACCATATGAAAAACAGAATTTTTGTAAATTTTAATTTCTTGGTTAATTATTACGTACCAGTTGGTAAACACCGTTGGCAATTGGTATGCACTTTTACGTTAGGTTAACACTGCGTAACCCACAGTATACCAACCACTGAAAATATTTGGTATGTAGGTTAGCTGACCATGAGCATTATTAGAAAACATATCATTACCAAAAGATACATCTTTCTTCGTTATTGTAAGTTCAACTATTAAATACATATATGTCTTTAATATATCGTTAACTAAAATGTGTCAGGGTAGAGCAATCGGTAAGAAATATGGTTTCTTTTAATAAGGATTCTAGCATAATCTCTGACTGTGGTGCGAATCTACCTCGATTATGGTCGGAATGTTATTATTGATTTTAATAATTTGTGTAACCCACAAGAACTCTGAAAATCAAATAGTTATTAATATTGTGCTTCATTAAATTTTTGTAGAATCAATTTTGTGTGTATTTTTTTAGAGGAAATGTTGGCCCAATGTTGGTAAATGGTTGGCATAACATATGTTACACACACAATTTCAACAATCCATTGACGTTGGGCCAACGTAGGAAATTAGTAAGAATCGAAACAAAAATCACCGTTGAGCCTACGTTGTTTCACGTGACGTTTCAATGTCGTGCCAACGTTGGCCCAACCAAATGTTGCTACTGGGGACTACAGCGATAACGACGATATATATTGAGAATGAGTTAATTTGTAAGGCTCAATTCATAATGGACAGCGGACACTGAACTATGTTAAGTACGCGTAAAGCTTTTAGCATACATACCTCGGTTCCCGAGATGACGTCACTTCCTGCATCATTCGTTCCAATTTGCAGGCATGTTACATGTTAATTCTTTTGGTTCTCCTGGCGTGTGAGGTTAAAATAAAATGACGTAACCAAATACGTCCAGACAATTTGATGTACGGGTCCATCCCCACTTTCAGGCGTAAACACATTAGTTTATTTGAGTGGCCACTTGGAAAATATTACAAAATTCTCATTCTAAACACTAAAGAGATGTAGTGTTTAGACCACTCGCCTCACACCACGTCGATCCATGTTCGATTTCCGGCGGGGTTGATTCCAATTTTTCACACGAGTGTAACGTGCTGGACTTGGCAGTTGGTCGCGGGGTGTTAACTGGAGGTATTCCTGTTATCCCAGTTCTTCGCATTCCATCGCTTAGCATTTATGTCACATCATTCCATGTCATTCTTCAGGGTTCTGCTGGTACCTGTGAGCGACCGGTTCAGAATATAATTCTGTTGCAACTGTACTTGATAGTGTAAAAATTCAAGTCGAGACTAATGCACTGAAGTTTAAAGGTGTCTTGTTTACACTAAACTCTAAATAACTTGTAGAATATATTTCGTTGCACAAATAAAGGTAAAGCTTACGTCTTGACAACAATCGGCCTAAATACATAAAACTGATTGTACCAAATCTGGTGAAGCTGTAATCCCTTCCAAAATATCACAAATATAGTGCATCTAGTTTTTTTTTCGGAAGTGTAATGGGTAACACAGTTAGTTTTTGAAGCCTTAAAATCACTCATCTACTATAAGTTAATAACTTTGTATTGCATTTGATATCAGTAAGAGTAACCACTACTAATATAGAACAGGTAGGGCATTTTCCTTATATTTTGAATAAGTATTTCTAGTAGTTCAACAGAACAAGTTAAAGAAATCTTTTCAAGTTACATATCCAAGAACAAACACAAAATTACAATTCTTACATGTAAGGTATATAACAATATTAGTACTCATTACAGCAATACGTGCAATAGTGCTTGATGCCTCCGAATGTGATTTGGCATTCGCTAGTGACTGCAAAGGTACAAGTTACTTGACAGCTAGAAAACCCCTCACCACCTTCAAACAGGCAAAAAAACTACTCATCGCAACCAAAGCGACGTGGCTTAACGCATGTGTACTGGCTTCTAGTGACTACCCTGTAAGCAAAGCAGTTTGTGTAGAAAAATTTATAGTCTGTACATAGACATGCAACGAAATACAAACTTCAACTTCAAGCCACTTGCATCAGTACGCAAGAAAAATTGCCATTTAAAACAATGTTATTTGGAAACATTAAATTATTGCCTAAAGCGTGAAAATTCCCATCTTCCAAAATATAATGTTACCATTCTTAACTGTTTCAAAGGATAACGATGTGAATGTTCTTGTCTTCTCCAGCGTCGATGGTTCTCGTCGAAGGCGCGAACAAGGAAAGTTAGCAAGTTGTACAGTTTTTCCATAAACATATAATGCATAACTATACAACCTACTACCTCACCTCGGCCTAACGCCTCTCATCTTCATTTGGTGCTCCATTCCTAGAAGACACCACAGTTAAGGCAGCTCGCGATTATAAATGTAGGTAAACAAAAATAAACATATAAACACTATTTATCAATTATACTTCTGTTTAGATATCACAAGTATATAACAAGTAGCTATATGAAATTAAGACTGTAATCACACTACAACTAAACAATTGAATCATTTATCAATACTAATTGCAGTGCGTAAAATGAAATTAGGACGAATAATTAGTTTGTAAAATGCTGTACAGAACACATAAGGTGCACACAATAAGTATATAATTATAAATTAGGGACTTAAATAAGCACTATACCCGTAAAATGTGTTACTCGTCATTGCAAAACAGTAGAAATGGTAAACTTTATGTGCCTTCCAAATAAAATATAATAGAAGTAATTTTTTCTTCCAAATACAAACTGTCATTAGTAGTAACTAACGGTATGCATACCAATCAAAGGCAACTGCCTAAGAAAAGTGAAACAGGTTTAACGTTAAGGAAATACTTTTTAAGACATTTTAACTTATTTTAAGTTGTTACGTAAAATACTGCCATTTAAATTCCAAATAAAGTGTATGGACCCTAATAATTGTATTATAAATACAAATTTATCTTTTTGAAAATGACAGAAGTTCAACTTAAAATTTCCCGGACAACTCCAGTGATTTTTAACGGAATGTAATATCATAAAGCATATCTGAATTAAATGAAACTGGAAAACATTTATGAAACACATCAATGCGATTAAAAACAACACCCCAATAATTCGTCAGTTTTGCATTTCGGACGACGTCCTTTTGCAAAATCTTCAAGTAGTCATCCACTGAATCTTGATCGCATTAGTTGTAGTAACTCACATCAAAATGCAGAACTGCGCATTTTAATAGATTTATTTTCTCATTCACCTAATAGGCCTTTATAATGCAAATACCTTTCGGTTGTACATTTCAATTATTCCATTCCCTCTATTCCTTTAAGCTAACATTTCTTTGTGATATCTGTATATTTCTATATTGTTATATTCTGCAGTCCAGAAAGGCAAATTTATGCAAAGTGTACAGAAATGTTCTTACAACTTCATTCACAATGAAAAGAAACTTAAGTGACATAAAAATGTACGTTATGGCTCATTGAAATCGGAAGCTGTGAATGTTTTGTTTGACGTGTGTGAATCGCTCAATCTATTTCTTTCAGGTTACCGCCGTAGCATAACTGGAAAATGGAAACAGCAAAGAAAAAGGCTCAGTGAGTAACATGGTTCACCGAAGCCAAATCGGTGTCGCGTAAGTGCAAAGGAATTTCCGCACGCGATAGAGGAAAAGACCACCACCTCGCCCAGCCATACGAAAGTGGTACGCTGACTTCATGAACACTGAGTGTGTGGATGTCAAACACCATGTCGGCCGACCTGTAACTAGTGAGAAAGACGCAGAACACATTCGCATGGCGTATGAGCGGTCACCACTCGCAGTCTCTTCGCAGGGCCTCGCAGGAACTGAACATTCCTCACACGACCATACACAACGTACTCCGAAAACTCTTCCGCATGTAGCCATATCGACTGCAGCTGGTGCAGGCAATGACACCACATGAAAAGACAAAACGTTTATGGAGTTTGCGTGAGACATGATCACGCGCATTGAAAGAGACGAATATTTTCTAGACAATGTATCATTTTCCGATAAATACACTTTTCACATGTGTGGTAAGGTGAACAAACTCAATGCCGGTATCAGGGGCTCAACCAACCCGCATGCTGTGAGGGAAGTGCAACGTGACAACCTCAAAGTGAATGTATGTTGTTGTTTATTGGTGGACTATGTTGTTGGTTATTTATCTTTTGCAGAAACAACTGTAAATTCTGGTAATTACCTTGATAATGTTGAGTTATATCTGATTACCAAAACTGGTTGATCGTCAACCAACTATCTATTTTCAGCGAGATAGTGCTCTACACGGTGGGCTTAGAGTGTGAGGTATGTCATGGAACAAATATTTCCAGCACGTTAGATCGGAAGGGGTGGGCCGATTGCCTGGCCCACTAGGTTTCCCTACATCACACCCTTGGAATTTTTCTTTGGAATATGCAAACACAACTTTCAGAGTTGGTTTTTGAAAGAGTCCTAGTGCAATTTATAACGTCACTTCAATTTCCGCTTATTTATGTGTGACGTTGTAAACAACCTTTCTTTACAGCCTGTACTATATCTTGACATCGATTAGAAAGCTAAAATATTTTAATACACAAATCAACCACTTGTATCCATTGACTATACAAAGTCAGTCGTTAGGCAATATTCCATGCAACAAGAGTGTGATCAAACACCTTCAACAAATACAGTCCATATTAGTAAAACAACATTATTCCAAAATCTCATCCAGTTCATAAGACAAGCAACTGCCAAGAGTCTAAGGTTCCATCTGTTGAAATCAATCAGTGCTACGCTCACTAATTGGCGCTGAACAACTGCAAAGAGGAAACTTAAAAAATTAACAACAAAATACTTCAAATGTGTGCGTTTATACGTATGTATACACACAGGCACGGGTTGTTTCTGAAGTACAGGTTCAGATGCAAAGAGGTGATTTCTTATGAAAAATTAAGTAGAAAATATACAGGACACTCAGTACCTAGGTTTAGTATTTAGTGTGTAATAAGACTTTGAATATAGAATTTTAAATCCGTATGTTAAAAAATCAGAAACAGAATTATGTGAAGCGACAATAATCTAAACCTTGATTTATTTCACTAGGGTCTTCAAACTCACATCAAGTCTGGTTGATGCTTTCAAACGTTATTAAAATAACTGGTGTGGCACCCCTCTAATTGGATTCAACCATTGTACTGTCAGTATACTGGAATATTTGAAGATGTTTTATTACGTTATGTGAGCCGTGTAGCAAAAAATAGGTTCTTATTGCAACTCTCTAGTAGCCATAGTTTTTATTTTAAAAAAATACATAAAATAATACAGGCTTCAGAAAATCTTTTCTGAAAAAAATCACTAAAAAGTGAAAAAATACTAATTTATTTTTATACTATTTATAATGCAATCGATTTATTAGGGCAGTAATATACAATTATTGTTATTTTTAGTCGTTGACAGTCTAGGTTAACAAACGTGTAACGAAGTAGCGTAGGGCGGCACCTTGAGTGAGTGACCCGAATGCGGGAAGGCGCGTAAGGGCAGACGTCGTTGACCGTTTTGTCCGATATCTAAATTTTTGGGTGCGCTTGTATGCTATAAATTTTCTCTAATTATATTCGATTGTGGTTTCTTAATGCTTAGAGTCACCTCAAGGTATTTAGATTTGTTTTACTCGACATATGTGTTCATTTGACAATACGTTTTCGAGTTGTCGTTTTAAGTCCCTATTTATTTTATGTTTGTAAATACATTTATTTTGGTTAGTTTGTAATTAAGGTGTCGCTTTAGGCAGTTGTTTTCATTTATAAATTGTTTGAATTAGGTATTGCTACATTATCGAATTAACGTAATTTTAAGTACATTTTGTCAATTTTAGGAAATTTCGAAAAATGTCTTAATTGCTGGGCTTGCGCCGACTCCAAAAATAACAATAATATTATATTACTGTCCTAATAAATTGATTGTATTCTACGTAGTCTGAAAATAATGTCATTATTTGTTACTTTTTACTGAATTTTTTTCCAGAGAAGATTTTCTTGAGTCGGTGTTATTTTTGTTAAAATTTGTTATTTCTTGATTTTTTACAGAGTTACGGTGCCTACCTTCCACAATCGTGCTGTCTGTCGTTAGGGAGTTCCATTGTGTCTTCGCAGTCCAAGTCAGTTCATTACATCCTTGACCATAGTTAGGTACCTACCTAGTCTTGGATTGTCATAAACGTACCAATATATAAATATTATACATTTACTATTATATTTTAAGGAGTTCCATGGTGTATATTCAAAATTCAAAGTCCAATTCCGAAGAAATTAGAAAGATACCCCCTTGATAATATCCCCTTTACAAAAAAAAATAAATAATTTTCCAAATCGGTTTATAAATGACAGAGTTCTGAAGTAACAAACATAAAAAATATAAAAGAATTGATAATATCTTCCTTTTTTTTTAATTCGGTTAAAAAATTCACGCGAGCTTTGGCTGCAGCGATAGAGTACCAGGAAAGCATAGACAATACTGCGTACATGTGTTTTGATGTGCTCGCTGCACAGGTTATGGCGAACAATCACTGTAAACAACTTTATCCACACTTCAATAAGTTCATCGTCTCAACAGGTCCAAACGCCATGATGTGATTCGCTATCAAAATGGGATAGAAAACACTACGTACGAGCAGTGTCTTAAGGTTAATTGTAAGGACGTTTACAAATCGACGTTTTAAAAGGTTTTAACTAAAATTAATTAAACCTACTGGGCAATAACGAAAGATTCTGTGAATGGTGTATTTACTGCAGGTTAATCTTACACTGTTGCACAACTACATTGCAAAGCACAAATATTTTCTACATCGAGAACTAGAAAGTGGTGGCATGTTCCACACTTGCAGTTTACTTCTTAAGTGAAAAAAAAAGATATATAGCATTTTATCTCTTTGTTACTGACTAATGTACACATGGGTTACCAACTCGATAGTAGTTTTAACGTTCTTATTTTAGGTTACCACATACTCAACTCTGATTATGACTTATATAATCCTCGAATATGAAAAGTACATATAAAAGGATACATGTACTCGAGGTTGAACTAATAACAATAAAGATTTCTTCTCACCATCGGTCGACAATTTTCGAACTACATGTTGACATTATAATTGTAGCAAATACATGCAGACCTTACGAAAAATTCTTAACTCTCGGAAGAAAACTGTGCCAGCATGAACGAGGATGTCTCCTGAATGTTAATAGTAGTATGTACCAGTGTGAAAACTACAAAACCCATTTTAGACAAAGCAGCAACTTGAAAAGACATACTGGTACTTGCAAAGGTCTCATTCCCATACCGATCACTCAATATTTAAAGAAATTGCAACCGCTATGTAGTAATGGTATGGCCTCTATCGAGGTGAATAAATATGTTACATCATCAGTGAAGACATCGGTTCCAATCAAGGAAATTCCAATAGAATCGACGTCAAAGCCTCCTAGACATCAGTATAACTACTGCGACAAGACATTTGTGTATACCATGCAAGGAGGCATAGAATAAGTAAATGCAAGATGAACCCATGTACAGTGTATCGTTGTGATAACTGCCACAGTCTGTATGCACGTAATGACAATTTAAGTAGACACACGAAAATAAGTAAAGGGGAAGTTTTCTCCCTGCAGAGTAGCAATATTCAACGACTACAAAAGCTTGTGATGTACAAGAACTTTCCACTACGACGGGAGAAGAAATTAGGAAACCACCAGTCATTTCTGGTCCATTTACGATTAAAGTAGAAAATTCTCTTGACACCGAGATATCCATGCAGATACTGTGACAAGACTTTTAGTAAACGTAGTCATGACAGAAAATATGAGAGACGTAAAACATGTACAAAGAAGACATGGTGGGTATTTTTTACATTGGGATGTTACAAGTATGTGCGCGAGTTCAAGTAATATGATACATCTAGCAATCGAGATCGAATCTAATGAGATGGATGTAACGAACATTCTACAATAAGTGTGTGTGTTAAAAAAAACTTCTACACCTTGTTCATGATGCTGTTATGCGGCCAATAAAAAAACGTAATGGTGCCGAAGGAAACCACTTTCCGAGGTATTCTGAAGACATTTAGGTAGTTACTTTTTTTAACGTCAGGTAGACAGATTTAAGGGCTGCTACACATACATAGGTTGAGAGGTGGGATTGACAGTTCGTCAGCTGATACTGAATGTAAAACATCGCATAGCCTCCCCCCCCCCTGCATGCTACATTCATAGTAAGCTATTCTGCAATGGAGGAGAGAGGAGAATGAAATCTACCTCTTGGGTCTGCGCAGTTACATCACCGACAGTCGCAGCGGCTTCTTCGATCAATCCTAGAACGACTTCTTTAGCTGCTCCCGAGTCGGTAGCAGTATCACCGGATATCCCCTCAACACCGACGTTATCTTCTGTGACACAGTCCAAGCTACCGAGGTCCTCTACTTTGCGAAGTGAATCTATGACCATCCCATCTAAATATTATAAACTTCGCAAATGTAACAGGTCTTTCAGCAGATGTCACGATGCTCAAAGACATGAGAGAATGGACCCCTTAAGTGAATTTCAATAAGAACATCCATATTACGTGCATATAAAAATAAATCGATGTGTGTTGAAATTTTTAAATTTGACGTCGATTTGAGGTAACTACAGCTACTAAAAGTTCGCGCTTTAAAAACGCCCGCGGAAACGTGCATTGACGTCACAAGACACAAGCTAGCTGACTGCTGTCGCACTCCGGCGGGATGCCAGACTACGTTCGGTCAATAAATAACGATTTTTAAGTCTGTTGCGGTGGTTCGTTTGGTTATACGTATGTAAGCAATCATAAAATGTAACAAATGTTATATTTCAAGATATTAACTTTGGATAAAGAATCGACGGTTTGCTAATGTGCGCAAGTTGTTCGCTCTTCGCCAAGTTCGCCGATGTTCGCGAATGTGCGCAAGCACTTTGCCAATGTGGGCCAGCACTTTGCAAACGTGCGCAAGCACTTTGCCAATGTGCGCAAGCTGTTTGCCAAAGTGCGCAAGTTGTTCGCCAAAATGCGCAAGCTGTTCACCGATGTTAGTCGATGTTCGCAGGCTGTTCGCCAATGTTCGCTAGCTGTTCGCCGATGTTCGCTAGCTGTTCGTCGATGTTCGCTAGCTCTTCGCCGATGTTCGCCGATGTTCACCAATGTTCTCTAGCTGTTTGCCAATATGTTTGCAATGTTTGCAAGATGTTTGACAATGTTCGCAAGCTGTTCGTAAATGTTCGCCACCACTTCGGCCACTGCAACGAGCGATTCGCTCATGTTCGACACTACTTTGGTTAAATCTGGGTCATCATCGAGATGCAGGCAACATATGTGCAGTGTCGTGTGTGTCACGTCTGCTGCGAGTACTTTATTTTCAAGACTGCAATATGGTGACACGAAGCTAACAATTGCATGAAGGCTTGGTTTTAGTTGCTGGTAATTAACACTATTTCATATTTGAGTTTCAATGTTATGGATGAGGCGATTTTTAAGAAGGTTGTGTGTATCTTTTCAAGAGGGATTATGTATGATTTTATGTAGTACTTTGTAGATAATAATTTCCTAGTAAAGTTCAATTATTTTAATGTATGTATTCTACCTTATGTGTTAGATTAACATAACAATTAAATTATGCACAAACATATAACATTAAACGTGCAAAAATTTAGAGTAATTATAGAAAAATCAAATTTACATGGCTACTGGTATTGGGAAAATTAAATTGTATAGCTGACTAGAGGAAAATTTTTTATCTGTGAATATGTATACTGTTGGGTAGTATAATGTTCTGTTCGGGCAGGCTGTGACATGAACATTTGAGAGTTAGTTGGTGGAGCAGGGGTGGAAGTGGTGGTGGATTGGGTAGGGGTGGGGGTAAAGTGTGTGGAGTAGAGTTGGAGTTGGTGGGGTGGTGGTGTAGTGGGTGGGGTGGAGGTGGAGTGGGTGTGGTGGAGGGAGTAGTGTTGGGTGGGGGGTGGTGAGTGTAGATGTGTTGAGGGGCGGATAAGGGTGGAGGGAGTGTGGTCAGCATAAGTAGTATGGATATGTATATGATAGTTCAGTATATTTGGAGGGTGTGGTGCTGATTGGGAGGTGTCCACCATGTTTTAAAATAGAAGAGTCTCACATGTAAGTATAAAACATACTTTATTAATATCTAAATAATTATTAGATTTTATCAGCAGCAGATCGAGTATACATACCTAAGTATTAGTGTATGTAATCGATGGTAAACTATAGGAAATAACTTTAGTGTATTATTATTTAAAAAGAAAATATATTTAACAATAACTATTTTTAGGTTTTTTGGAAACTTACATACTTTTATTGGAAATCGGTCAGGCATAAGCCAGGTTTGTGTGGAGCGATCGAGCCTACAGGAAATATCCATAGTATATTATAAACAATTAAACTCATTTGAATAAATTAAAATTTTTAAAACTGTTTGATTTTAATCGGGACGGTTGGTAATTGCTAGATGGCGGTGGACATAAGCAGATGCCAGTATTGTTTTCAGTAAACAAAAATTCCTTAAAAATGTAAAAACTTTATTATTTGTATAATTTGTCGATAATTGTTTTTATTGATATTGAAATATTGATTATCAGTGATGCACATAAAATATTTAAATTTCCTCGCTTTTATAAGACATTGGGGGACTTTAAGACATCCAGAAACGAAATATTGATGAGTCGAGGGAAAAAAGAATTTTTTTTTTTGGGAGAAAAGGGAATTTTATTGGGAAAGAAGGGAAATTCTGTGCGAATTTTGGGAAATTTTGGGGGAGTTTTTATCTTCTTGTGACCTCTAGTGCAAATTAAATGTCTAGGTTAAAGGTCAGGGTCATGCAACATGGCGTCCAGGGCCATGACGTCATTACATGGCGGGGGCACCGCATTCCCGTCTTCTGTCCCACAAGAAACATAACTATACCACTATGACCAATGTGCTGTATGCCACTAGAAAGTACTTGAACGTGTGGTAATGTTTATGGTAAAAAATATTTTAAGATAAGATTTACATAGTGTTTTCTGCCTCCAAGATATATATATATATATATATATATATATATATATATATATATATATATGCAAGACTCAGCATATCTGTAGAACATAATTTAAAGATTTTTGAACATTGAATCCGTTATAGACCATTATAGACCAACACACGGCTGCCAGTGAATACAATGGACGTCACAAATTACAGCCCTGCAGGCCGCGTGACCATTCTTATTCGCTTACGTTGAGACGACTTGTCTCGTGTTTCCTCTCTACTTCGACGTAATAAATTTACGTTGCTTCACCTACCTGTTCTGAAGACATTTTGGACGAGCATCCTTTAACCGGCCAGCTGTCTCCCGGCGAGGCGATATGCGTCCACCCAGAGTCAGCACCACAGACAAAATGCCACAGTATTGCTACGAACGTTCGGCTGACAAGCCTGCAGCTTGGAGCGCTGCCTGCACGGCATCTCGGAAGTTGAAACCTAAGCTTTTCCTCATACCGGAAGTACTTTTGTGGACTTTATAGTTTCTATTTTGATTCCATATTACGACAATTTGAAATGAGCATTTGTTATTAGCTCAGACATTTTTTGTAACTGTATAATGTGTGAGGTGTGGGGTTAGCCCACAGTATAAAGTCTAGGGGATTAGCTTCAATTGGCAAGAAGCTATTCCTGGACTATCCGCCCGTAAGTAGAGTTTAAATTACTCTAAGTAGCCATGTTAAAAGTTTAAAAGTTAGGGAATTCGTTTCACATGGAGACTAACTCCTTCAAGAAAATACTCTGAAACTTGCAATACTTATAAACATTTTGTCTGAAGGCTTTGAAGCCATTGTGTTTTTAAATAATGTATAATGGCCATAATATGGCACTGTTTAACTTGGAATTTGAAACAAATATAATTATTGTAAAGAAAGGAAAGTTATAGTATGGCAGATTGTTTTATGCCAAATTTAATATGCTAAGCTGATATTCGCAAATATCAAATGTTATTATGTTTCACGAAGCCCCGAATACATTCTCATAAATCAATTTTCCATTCTCGCAATGATGTTAGGCAATAGTGTTGTAGTTCATCTATAGTTGGATTAGTAAACAGCGAAGTTAAAAAACGTGCAACAAAATTACAATTATACATAGAAAATAGTTTTCAATAACGTATTGTGAACAAACATGTATTTTAATGAAAATTGTATGTGCATGAAGGCGTGGAAAAACATTAATGGTGGGTTTGTTACTGAAAGAAACAATACTAACTGCAGTCCTTTGTTTTTTTTTTTTTAACACAAACTTCAGTGTGTGGTTAATGTTAAATGAAAACGATTGCTAACATTAGATGTTGCGCCGAAGAATAACAATTACTGGTTATAAATATTTAATAAATATTTTGCAACAATATTGCGTATTATAGTAATTGGTAGGGTAAACCTACCCTACTTTGTGATACTAGTGCTTCGAACTACAGTGCCAGAAATGCGTTTAACTTATTTTAATTGTAACCGAGAAACATTGCTCACTTATTGCCAAAACTACACACGCCTGCTATCTGTTGGTAACCTAGTGAACTAGGTGTACAATTTTGTGAAACCCTCAACGTGGTTTATCAAGTTATTGATGTACATCACGGTACTATAGTAGTATTCTTATTTGTATTTCAATCACACCGTATTTTAATTTAAATTGTTTCATAAACGTTGGGTAGACTAGAAGGCATATATATGTACCTATTTCTAAACGTGAATAGTAGCAGATAAAGAGAAATTGATGAAATGTTATTAGTTCGTAAATTATCTACACGTCTATGAGCTGTTAACTCAGTTTCTTTATTTCTTTACAAACGACTCATTTATATGTTACATCGGTGTCCCGTCTCTCTCTTGTTCACGTTTCGCTGGTGCATTTGGCTAGTTAGCGTTAATCGTGGTTAGCTGAAGCGATCAGTAATATCAATATATAACGATGGATGTTTGGTCACTATTCTTCATTGCCGTTACAGAATTACGTCCTTGGTACGCTGCCCACGGTATATACTGCAGATGTCGTTAACATATTTCTACCATAACTTTTAGTTTCACGAGTAACGAGTTACTGAAGAAAGCTGCAGAGCGCCTATGAGGCATTCGATAGCGACCCTATCAATCTCTGACGAAATATTAAAGACAAAGTAGCACAGTACATATTTATTGACTGTGCAAGAGTTTATAATAGCTAAAAAAGAGACCGCGAAGTAAACATACATACAGTAACTTTCATTTTAGGCCGTGAGACAAAAGCTGCAATAATTAGTTACGTAGTTTACGAACAAAAGTTTGTTGACCGAATATCTGCACACTGCACAGCCATTACCTCAACATAACTAAGTACAGAGACAAACATTAGAGCCTAATAGTTAACGAAATACAGCAACGCTTTTATTAAATATGAAATTTCACCTATGATTCTGGAAAACTTGTCTTAAACAATCTTTCAGTGTAAATTTTATAGAAATCACACCTTAAAAACCATTCAGAAAGGAAGACTGAAAATTCCAATACAAGACAAGAAAACGTATGCTGCGGTAGTATCTATTGACCACATTCCACACAGTAAAAATATATTTGTTGCCACAACAAACTGTTTCATTATGTGAGCAACTACAAAGTAACTTTGCAGAAAAGAATTTTTTTTCTTTAAATGTAGAATAATGGTAACAAAAATTGTATCGTTGATACAGTTTATTTGAAATATTTATGGTTAAGACAGTTTTGGTAGTTACAACACTAACTTTATGTTTAAAAACATACTATCTTTCCAGCAAATAAAATTATATTATTTCAAAGAAAACTCTGTTACGACAAATTGTGACACAAATCATTGCTTTTCCACATTTGCGTTCCTGTAAGGCAAGCTTTCTTAACCGCGTGATAAATAACTTAGCGCCAAAGTTACTTTGCGGTAAATAATATTGAAACAAAATGTCGTTGTGGCAAAAGAAGTTTTTTTACTGTACATGTCCGTAAAACCTCTTACTAGGGCAAGTTAATCGAATCGGGGCACAGCGATGAGAAACAGTATATTTGCAACTTAGAAAATAATTTCCTAAGATTACGAATGTAACATTTTTGTACAAATGTATTACATTCTTCAAGAGAAGTTCTCAAACCACACATTTTATTGTGCGGACGCAATTAAGGTAGTGGTAGGTACCTCAACAAAAATACTGCCTTTTTTTGGGTGAAGCATTTATTCGACACGCAGTATTTTGTTAGCAGTATATTTTTTTATGGTGCCTAAACGGTGGTCGTATAGTTTATTTCGTGGAAAGTATGGCTAAAGCCAAACGAATACATCTCGGTTTTTTTCAACAAATCAAATTTGCATTCCTCCAGGTCCAGCAGTTTCAAAGAACCTGTATCAGCAATTTTAAGAGGCCATTCCGGTGTTTCAGGCGCATGCATGTAACCCGCATTTAACGCCATATAAATCCAGGCGAATTTTTGTATAGCTGTAGTAATAAAATTATTACACATATATCAACATTGTCTTCGCAGTTAATCAAAGACACAGTCTATCTTATTTTCTCTGCGTTCTGAAAAATCAAGTATAACAAACGGTTACGTTTTGAACGAGGTACAAAAGAGGTTTTGTAAAATTTGTAGTCAACCATTCTTTACACTTGACTTCGGCGAACTCAGCGAAAATAAGAACGAGAGAGACTTTGAAAAACCGTGAAGTTGAAGTTGATATGTGTAGTACTACAATTGTTATAGCGATAGTAAATATAGCCTGAATTTAAATGGGTTTAATGCGGGTATCATACATGTGCCTGAAACACTGGAACGGCCTCTTAAGAGGCTCTTTCTTACCCGTGTTTCATATTCCGGTTATGCATTTTTGACATACTATACAGGGTTAATGTTATAGAAGTGGGCCCCTTAAGGCTGTTCAATTGCGTTAAAAATAAACATGTTATACTTTTACTAGTTGTATTAGTGTTGCAGACGATACTTGAGATTACAGTTTCCTCTTAACGAACAAAAAAAAATTAGCACGCATAATTTTCTCGCAATGAATGTTGTGTCAAAAATAACATTTGCATGTTGTGCTGCCATGCAAATAGTGAAAACCAGTTAACGTTCTTAAACGAAGAAATTCAACTGAATTTTCCATGGGCTACGTAACCAAATATTGGAAAAACTCTTTAACGAAAAAAATTTTGTATTTTAAAAAATTGTTGAATTTTCGAATTTACTCCGTGTACTTTTCCGAATTTTTAAAAATATTTCAAATATAAAGTTGTAAGTTTACAAATGTTAGGTTAAGTAATATATGGCATTTTATTTCACCATAAATTATTTAATTTAAGTATGTCAATTAGTTTTCACTATTGGCATGGCAGCGAAACATGAACATTTAACTTTGATGCACCTTTATGAGGAAACTATGCGATTCGAAATATTTGATGTGTTGAAGAAATCATTTAAGTATATGAGATTTTAATTATTTAATTTATTTCGGTTCATGAAATTAACTTATTTGCACAGTAACTAGTATGTTCTTTGAACGATTCTTGTAATGGGTTGTTATGAACATAAACGATTTTTGGACATACGCCATTGCGGGCGAATGTTGCCGTGTTGCAGACAATCCCACAATAAAAACAAAGGAAGAAAAGCCAGTAAGTCGTAGTTAAGAGACATAAAACATACTGATAATTCCTCGAAGAAATTTAGTCATATCCCAAAAGGTGGCATAAGAACGAGAACAGTATAAATATACAGGATGTCACACAAGAACGATCACATAGGACAAGTGGCATTCCGCATGTGCGAAGCTAATCGTGGCGTAAAATTAAATTATTTTCTGTCGTAATGGCACATGGGTGTCAGCACACTGCTGTCGTCGCACTTCTACACACTGCGTCACTACTATATACACACTTCACAATCCATATTTAACCTCTTCCTATTTTCCCTATGAGATATATATATATATATATATATATATATATATATATATATATATATATATATATATATATAACTATTATATAAAAGGAATTTAGTCATATCCCTTGTCCTCGTACCGTTTTCTGGGATATGTGTACATTCCTTTCAGGAATTATTTGTAAGCCTATGTCTTATCTCTGTTGACTACAGCTTACTGGCTTTTCTTCCTTTGTTTTTTGTTTTATTGTGGGATTTTCTGCAATACGGCAACATTCGCCCGCAATGGCGTACGTCCAAAAAAAAAAATTTTATGTTCACAGTAACTAGTACACTAACATTTTACGTGCAGTTATTTAAAAAAAAAATTATGAACATGGATTCGAACCTGAAAGCTTGTGTTTGTTAACCATGCACTTTACCCCAAGGTAAAATCAAGTAACTTAAAAACTATGTTTTTTAATATATTCAAGAAAAACTTAATTATTCAACTTTTGTGAATTACGGTACGTACTATTTACGTATATATTAACTTTATTCCAGCAAATCTATACCTGATGATTTATATATAAATCATTTCCGACGAACTCGTAATTCTAGTTGGCTACAAAGTTTTTTCCTCCGCATTCTTTAGATGATTTCACACAAACGTCCGGAGTGACCGACATAATAATCATATCCGGTGGCTTCTTCTGAATCAGCACGATTATCAACACACAAAAATATTTCACTGGCGTCGCAAATCGTTGCGGGGATATTTTACGAACTGATTTTGAGGTACGGAAATATAACTGAATACAGTGACAATAGTTTACACAAGTAATTTTCAATTTATGCTCTTTCTAGACAAATTAGCTATTCTCTAAAACATTTTGTGAAATGTTTCAGACTAGGACTCGACAACTCGTATAATGCATATTAACAATTGAGCAGAGATAGTAAGTCTTTAGTGTGATGTTATGTCTAGTGTAGAGTAGTTGTTTATAATTGCTGTTGAAATCATTATATTTTTCGTCTTAGAAAGAACATTTGCTGGGATAACGACTAACTCAATATTTCCACGCGTATTCGAACATATCTTCCCGACTATTATGTTTCAAAAATAAATACCTTTACCTGAGTAACTATTGAAAGAGAATTTTTTGACATACGCCATTTCAGCAAATGGTGTCTCACAGAACACCAAAATATCCAAAGAAAAATTTTGACAGTTGGTAAACAAATAAAACACATGAAATTCTACAAGGAATTTGTCAGCTAACAACAAAAACGAGAAAATAAATCGACACAAACGAACACACAGGTACAGAAACCCAACCAAGAAACGTTGTGGTCAGTATGGAAACAAAAAAAACTAACATAATTACACAGATGGAATTCCGTCAGTAACGAAGACAGAACAAGAAAAACAATTTTGCCTACGACGAAAAAAAGAGGAGAAAAAAAATTTGCAGGTGTTCCTGAGACTATGTGGGTGCCTGAAGTCGGGAACAAATTACAGTTTCGGAGACGTTACGTTTTGTATCATTTTGCTGCGAAGAGACCATTGAGTTTGTCTGTGTTGTCATTATTTTTTGATAATGTGTACAGTTATTTGGTTATTTGTGTTCGTTCACTTTCGTCAAGGTGTCTGTGTCTTTATTGTGTCGTCTACAGAGAGCTATTTTTTCTCGTTCCCTTGGTTTTTTATGATTGTCGTTATAGTTAAATATGTTTTATTTGTCTTGTTCTTTCGCCCTTACTGACGGAATTCCTTCTGTGTAATTGTATTCCTTTTTTGTTTCCATACTGACCATAACATTTCTCAGTTGGTTTTCTAAAACAGTGTGTTCGTTTGTGTCGATTTATCGTCTTGTTTCGTTGTTCACTGATTAATTCATTTAGGAATTGCGTATGTTTTCCTTTGTTTACCATTCGTCAAAAACAGTTCTTTTATGTTTCTCTATGTCTATATTTGACCAACCAATTTCTGCAATGATGTATGTCCAAAATTTTTCTTTAGTAATAACTTGCCCCCATCACAAGAATCGTCGAAAATAACATGGCTGTAATATAACAACACTGGCGAATAGAAAGCTCATAAAATGGCTGCAAGCCATGCATATATAGGAGAAATTGGTGAATAATAGAAAAAAAATTAATAACATATCAGGCTCTGCTGGAATTAACAAGCTGATCAATTGCATTTTTGAACTGAATAACCATAGCAACCTCCGTAAATTGCACTTTAGAATTTTCGAAGCACAAACTATCTATGCAGACTGAATAAAAATTAAAATTTGCTAAGAAATTATCAATAAAATATTTTCAAAAAACTAATCTCTGTGAAAACCGGCGCGACATAACGGACGATGGAAGACAGGCATTTATCTACACCAAAGTAAATAAACGTGGTGGCACAATTTGAACATGCTTGATTCGCGACTGGGAGTACACGAATTCAGCCCACGATCTGTAATCCTGATATATGTTACTAAGGGCTTTATGAAACATCAGGCAAACGTTAGGAAGATTCAACTACCGACTATGGCAGCTTTTTTTCCTGTTCCAGATTTTCTGACCGACTTGTACAATCCCTTATGTTCACGCTGTTGACACGGTTTTACAAAATTTACTCACTATGTTAAAAACCGTATGAGCGAAGCGCTGAAAAATCAGTTTACTACAAGAAATGTTTAATTTGCTACCGATTCGACGACGTATAACTAGATACAGAAATATGACATACTAAGAAAGGCGTACCCACTAATTTCGCCATGTAAAACCTAAGACGTAAATAAAATAAATAATAAAACAACAGTTTACGAAGCCATGGATGTACGTGTGATGAAGTAACTACACATTTTATATTCAGAGCAGGCTGAGAGAATTCTAATCACAACACGTAATAAAAACTTTGAGGGTCGATTCAGGCCTTCAAAGAACCGCAGACATACTAACTAAAAACATGTGCATAAGGTAAGTGAATACGGAACTTCAGAATAGATCTACAGAAATGTTGTGGAATCACATTTCAAATGTTTAAAAGAGTTTTCAGAATCAAGTTATAAGAATACAAAACAAATCAACCATATTCCATTCTTTCTGGTTCATGAAAATAGTTTCCTCCCTACTTAAATCTTTATAATCACTACGCCTAATGCGAAGTAGTTGCTCCGGAAAAATACTCATGAAACTTCAAAATAGCATAGAATACTGACAAAAAACGAAATTTGCCTGTTCCTCTTAGATTTTACCAAGCTAATAAAGCACCAAGTTGAGGATAGAATTAATAGCCACAGAAGAATATCTAAGACGTATGTAAATGTTACCGGAAGAATAAAACATTTTACCATATACGACAAGGCAGTTAAGAGACAGACAACATAGGAAATATTGGACGATACAATGGGAGACATCTTTACTTTAAGCAGTTCCATATTCTCGGAAACTGTTCAACAAAATACCTCTTAAGCTATGTGCGAAGAGGTAGAATAAAAATGTTTAAAGGAACATTATGAGTAGGTAGAAAATGACAAAGGATGTATAAAAAAGTTCGGTGTGTTATAAAGTCAAATTATTGAGTATTTTAACTTGTTTTGTCTTCTATATTACACATGTGATCCTACTAAAATGCTTCACTTTTCAATAGAAATACATTCAATCAAATCGATAAGAGTTTATACTCCCAGTGCCTTGCTACATATGCGGTAAAATCAACTTTGTGTTACAATTTTGGACAGCGATAGGCATAAAGAATTACACAAAAAGTGTAACATATGTTACGCATTTGGTTTTCCGAATTCTGCAATATGTTATTCTAATACCTTCTTCAGAAAACTTATGTGCAAATCGTTTGTAGATAGAATTAAACATCCATAGGCTTTAATATATAGAAAGACCCAGGACGTAGTGTGTTGATTATGTGTCGTGATACCTTATATAACTGCAAGTCGAAAATGTGTTTTTAATTTTCTTTAAGTGAATTATATTACCCTGAAAATCAACTTCAAAATTAATTTTATTTAAATATGAAATACTGTTTACTTGAAAAATATCAACCAAAAATAGCGCCAAGACAATAAAATACCAATTAATTTGCCTATGTTTCAATCAGACAGACAAACCTACAAAATTAAGCTTAGTCAAGTCGATTGTGATCGGAAATATATATAATTCATGCAGTGATCTCTTTGAAAAAGACCGATGTATATAAAATAATTCTTCAGAAAAAAAATTTGTATGGATAACTCTACAAGTATTAAATTCTTTTAAATGTGTTTAAGTACTCTAAAAATAACAAAACAACATTTACTCGTGTCCTATTACCTTTCAAAATGGCCGACCTACTGCCAAACAAAAGTTTTAATTGGTATCGCATAACACCATATAGTACATGAAATTCTTATATGTTCGTATTATTCTATCTCAAAATTGTTGCCCGACTCTATACATTCTATTTAAATCAACGTTTGGCTGATGAACGGTAAAATACGGAATATGCAGTTCTCAAAATATAACTGAACGAACATTTATCATATCGTGCTATGCTGATGTAATGCGATTCAGCTTACTTTCGATTCCTGACAGGGACGACCCAGATTTTCACGCGTGATTATTGCTAGTAGATGTTCAGGTGATTTCCTCTGGCATCTCCCTTTTTCCAGACCATACATTTCGGCACCGCACCATACTAGTCTGAGGGGAAGGGGAGAGGCAAATAAAGAGCTGAAAACATGGTTGTTATATGCTGACAAAAATATCTTCACTCATTCACTGAAATAATTAGACGATAGAGTATCCAAATAGAAAGTTAGGTTTGAATAGGAAAAGAATGGTTCTCGATATATGAAAGCGCAGAAAATTTTAAAACCGCTGTCTGCCATTAGGAAATAAAAAAAAAAAAAACATGCAGGTAACCTGTAAAGTAGGTACTATACAGAATGTTTATGAACAACACCGATAAACTCCCGCAGGTATTCCTAATGAAAAAAGTCAGAAATTATGTTTTGCGTTTTTCGCCTTAATTAACTTAATATTAAGGGAGTAATTAAGCTCTGAATAACAAATTTTAAAATCGTATTACCCCAAATGTACTAAGCATCATGAAAACAATATTTTCAGCATTACTTGATGCTATTCGTATCTTCAAACCAACAGAAAATACTGTTTGATACTTTCCACCCTTATGGAAATAGCAGGGATGGTTACACTCTAATTGCATACAACTTTTTTACCGTCCGGATTTTCGAACATTTGATGATGGTTTAATGAGTAATTATACCTGACAACAAAAAAGGTCCTGTTGTTGGAACAGTCTTGGACATACCGTTTACGCTAAAAAAACTTGAATATTCGCGCAGACATAGAACGTACAGCATAGACAATTATGCGAACATGCATGTGATGGCTCAGCGCACAGACGATGGTGTATATTCATCGTAAAGAACATAAACAATACAGATAAAGTCACAGACCAGTTTGTTCCTGTCATTCTACATAGGCCTACATATCGCTGCAGCCAGTTGTGAATGAAAATGGTGGGTTCCAGTCAGTTGAAACATGTAGGCTCTGTATGTATGCGCGAATATTCAAGAGTGTTATGGGCGTAAACGGTATATCCCGGACAGTTGCAAAACGAGGACCATTTTTGTTTAACAGGTCTCATTACTCAATAAACCACCTTCAAATGTCCCAAAATCCGGATTGTATAAAGTTGTATGCAATTAGATGGTAGCCACCCCTGATATTTCCGTAAGAATGGAAGGCATCAAGCAGTATTTACTGCTGGTTTCATGATCCCAATAGCATTAAAAAATACTAAAAATATAGTTATTTTATGTCGTTTTGTTACCGACATTTTGGGGAAATAGGATATTAAATGTTGATATTAAGAGCCACTAGGATTAAGTTTAGGTGAAAAGTGAAAAATAGCTTTTCTGCTTACTTATTCATAAAGAATCATCTGCCAGAGTTTGTCGGTGTTGTTGAAAAACACTCTGCATATGATTGATAAAAATATGTCTTCGGGTTGTAAAGATATTAAGGGCACAAGCAGACATACAATGTAAATACGCCCATAAGTTACATCGTAAGCCTAACTTTTCATTTAGAAAAGTATGTTTAGGGTCTTACATAGCTGTGACTAGATACAGCTTATCAGGTACGCCAACTTACAGTGAAAGTGTAGCGAGGATGATAACCACTCTCAGTAAGTAATACAACAGCAATAGTTTTTCAGTTTAAATCCTTGTGTATTGCCTACAGTTTATTTGATTTATAAAACTATTTTTATATTTGGACTATCTTTTAACTACACTAATTTTACCATAAAGAGACTGTGAATAAGTTTATTAGGTAAGTAAACTAAAGAGCGTAAGATAATCTTTGGCAATAATTTAAACACATCTCCAACATCAAATAATGTTATACTTAAATGAAAATAGTCTTAGAACGAAAATTTTAGTGATTTTTATTTTAAAATAAGTTAGATTGTTTTCAGCCAGCTTACAACATTCGAAGAGAAATATTTTAAATAATTGCTTTAAAGTAATAAAAATAATTATAATAAAAATCGTTAATAACACTTTTATGACATTGAACTGCAATAATGTACTGCATTTATTTAAATATTTCCGGTAAATCATGTTCAAATGAATGAAGGACTGTAAATAGGAAACAAATGATTTAGCAAAAATGTGAAACGATCAAATATGGCGGCATGTTTTCCTCCGCGCACGTTCTAGCGGCGAACAATGCTGGCATTATCAGCGGCGTTCAGCACAACTACGACCGCTACTGCTCTGGTCAGAATGTAGAAGTTGGTGCTCTCAATGTTTAACATTATTACATACATATTAATATACAGAGTACACCGTTAAAAATACAGTGTCGTGTTCACCAGTCATGACATAACATCGGCATAATATCACTGAGTACTGTTTATCAAGTTATTAGTGGGGACATACAAACATGTAGACAGAATTGCATGCAAACAGACGTGCGGTCTCATAAGCCTATATTTTCTAAGGAAACGAAGGCTGGGTTCCAACTGGCTTTTTTGTTAACAAAATGGTCACGTGACACGATTTTATGAACAAAACCTGTGTAGTATTTTGGTGTTTTGCGTTTTGTAAACTACCGAAGGTTGCAAAATAACCAATTAACAAATGCAAAACCACAAATAGTTGTCACACGGCAAAAAGCAGGAAAATATATGCACACAGTTTTTAATTATGTTAAACTTAATAAAATTATTACTTATTTTCTTTCAAATACTTTGTTTAGCATTCGTAAATTAGGCATACCCTCATTTTGATTGTTTTAAACGATATAACGACATAAAGCGCACCATTGATAACTGACAGGAGAGATGTTTCAGTTAGAAGTCTACTAAAAAATTGAACTCGGAACTTCAAATACCGTTTCTAAAGTGAGTTTGAACATGGCTAAAATAAAAACCTGGAATTTATGTACCAATTCACTGCAGAGTAGCTCACGAGTTACAGCAGTTCTTAACTTTTAAGAAGCGAGTACAACTTCCCAAACGTTAATTGTCGTTAATGATATATTAATAAAGATTATTTAGTTTGTCAGTTTCCGTAACGTAACGTCGTTTACGATAGTAAAATTAATAATACACCAAATATTTTAAGTACGTTTTTATGTTGATTTGTCATATATATGTAGTATATGTATATTTTATTACACTGGATTAGCGATGATTAACGTGTACATGTACTAACAAGAAATCGACATTATTTTATTCCTTAGTGCGAAAACCTTGTACAGTGTTTTTAAAAAGGATCATTGTATTTTCATACAGAAATAAGTCGTATTTTTTTTTTTTTAATTTTTAATTATATGAACCTTGTAAATGATTGTGAAGATGTAAAATGAGAAGAATGCCATGGTTTAAATTCATAAAACGTTAAGGATGAAAATATGGCTGATATTTTACATATTTTACTGCAAAGCTTGGTTTTCACAGATAACATAACATTAAAAAATTACATAAGAGCTTAGATTACCTGTTTACAGCATGTATGAACATAACTCATAGGTACGTCATAAATGTAAGATGTCAAAAAATTTAAGAAACATGGCTTGAAAATCGGACAGCCAACAGATGAACTGTTTGTTGCTGATTTAACGATTTTCAGCACAAAAATGTAATTTCGTTACAGGAGTGTTGCAGGAGATTGGGTCACAGAGGCATATATGGTATGCGGGTATTTTGAAGGAAATAAAACTGAGGTGGCTAGTTTATGGTCTCAAGGCTGTCCTATTTTCTTTTGGCATATGGTTGATGACTTTACAAAGTCTAGTATAATAATTTCAGTACAGTGATCGCCGATATATCTGCATAGTTCGTATACTAGTACCAGGATAATTAGCCCGTTTTAAGTATGTGTGCCGTTAGGTTAAGATTGTATACATTTTCAAGTACTAAAAATTTATGCAATACATTGATAGCTCCTTAAACGAAAACAAGCACGCCTACCAAACCCGTAGCAGGTGTACTTAAAATAACAGTAAAAACACCAAGCTCACTAGAAGCGCAAGCCACATAATTAAAAACAAATTTTAAATACACGAAAGGAAAAAAATCAAGAACAAAGAAAATGCTGTACGGCCTACGATGAAATCGAAAATCCAAAGGTACAAGACAGGAAAGGCGTGAGTTACTATAAATAAATCGGCATCAAGTTTCCTCACAGGAGTTGTCGCGACTTTTAGGAAGATCATATTTGTTCCTTTCTTCATGCAGACAAATTTTATCATCGGACGCAACAAGATGATCGTGGTTATCCTACTGTTCCATAAAATCAGACGTGGTAGATCGCGCGTCCAGCTTAGGGATTTGAGTTTTTAGCTATGCGCTCCGATACAGACGAATGCTTGTTTCTTGATAGCCAAAACTAGCCTAGCAAAATATGTAAAGTTAAGTACCAAATGCAATATTTTGTCTCATCACGTTTTTCCCTTCATTATATGAATATCGCAATACGGAATAATAAAATTCAAGACAATGATAATGTGTAAATACATAATACATATTATAACAGCGAAGCAGTTAGAAACTGTGACACAGAACTTAACACAATAACAAGAACCGGGAAAGAGATTTGCCATGGCCTCTATTGAAGCAAACTAGAGATGATTGTATACGTCGACGACACATCTGACGAGAAATAAAATACGATTTAAGAACGTCATGTTCTGATGTGTTTCTGAGTAAACTAAGAAGCGGCACAAAGCAGTTTAACTAGCCAAAACCAACAACACCTGGACGACATCTTCCAACCACAAGCAAGAGGAAAGCAGTAATCTGTGAAGAGTGCTAAATTTTTTTTACGATTACGTAAAAAGTTTATGATATTATGTTTATGATATTTTATTTCCATTCATTAGAAAATGAATGACAATAGCTTAGTTTTAAAAACCACATTTAAATTTAACTTTGTTTGTAGAATTAAATGTTATAAAAATACTAATCGACGAACGAGAAAATTTTTTTATTTAAACATGTTTTATGTGTCGACAAACAAATGATTTGGCAAGTTTTACCAAGTTATTTCCATAGCAGTGACAAAAAAAATTACACTTATATTTCAGTATAATTTATTTACAGGAACACAAAGTTTCGGAAAAAGTTTTTTAAACTTTACAGCAAATTGCAGGAATTCGTGCAGATAATTAAAAATAAACCGATATTTTATTTTGACCAGAAATTTCACATTAACAAAACTTACGTTTAACGATTTGTAGATTAAATTCGCTTTCCAAATAGTGAAGGTGCCATGGGTCACCAGTAAATTAAATAACGCGCGCGGAATTTGTATATAGGTTTGCAGATCAATGATAAAACAGTAACGGTGAGGAAAATTTCAAAAGAAATGTTAATGAAAAGTTTTCTGTAACAAATTTGACCTTTCGAATTGAGAGTACGGTTAAAAAAAACTTCAGCAAATATATAATACACTCTTAAGAAATAAGGCGTTTAATCTTGCATCATATGCACATTCCTTACAAGCAATGTTGCAAAATGTACTGGTTAATTTCCAACATCCCCATAGATAATTATTTCATTATAAGAGTCTATGAAATATATATATATATATATACACACACACGATAAAGATGAAAAGAAAATAAGTATAAATACATTTAAATTTCCTTATTTAAGTTGTAATATTACTTTAAATTGCAAACACATTTCATGTAATGTATCTCTAAGTTTCTACCAACATACGTTACTTTAACAAAAATAACCACTTCACAAAATCACATAATCACGATGTCTAAAGGACGGTCGTGCTCATCTACGCATGCAGTTATATTAAAATATATAGTCGCTGCTGTCGTAAGTTTTCAATAACGGGTATAAAAGTACTTGCGCAAAGTCATCCAGTTAAAATTTTCTATCCCAAGACGTTGTAATATGTAGATTAGGTCTACACATTCAGGTAGCTAATTCTTTATATATATACAAATGATTTCAGATTTTCTGTGGAAGTTATTCTAAATAATTGATTATTATTGAAAATACCCTGACCAGATTTTACTGTTTATTTAATAATATGGATTTAATTTAAATATATAATGTTTGGTTTAGTAACTGTAGTGTGATGATATTAATCCAAGGAATATAGTTTTGTTTTGTGCGCGAGGTGTGATCTTCGAGGGCATAGACAGTATGGTGAATTGCGGACTAGAGGGGTCCGGGACATTGTCTAAAGAGGGAACGTGTCGATGAAACTTCGATAGAGGTCGTGTGGTGTGAGATTAGAACCATACCAGAAGGCTGTCGTCGTCGAGGACGATTTTAATCATCTCTACAGGAGAAGAGAGACGATGATCCTTGTGGTATCCCGGGACTCCTGGACGTCGTCGCAGCGGAGCATACTTCAACTACGAAGAAGAAGTTATTCCGGTACTGTCCAGTCCAATTTTATCTCGCACACCTCCATGTTTCCGACTTCAGAATTAAATGAGGTTAATGAACAGTAGCTATAATTTCTCGTGTAAATGTAATACCCTGAGAGATAATATTTTCAAGAGAGTTTGGATTACCTACAGAAGATTATAATACCGCACAAACTAAGTTTAGTAATTCTAAAATATGCTGGTGAGCGAAATATAATACATTTGATTTTCTGTATTTATATCGTAAAACGTACAAATTGTAGTTAATAAATTTCCAGGATCCATATTATTATAATATATTATTTCCATATCTATCTATTTTCATGTTCAATACTTGTTTCGACATTTCATTAGTAATCTAATTTTATTTTGTCGCCCAAAAACTCGATAAAGTGAAATAATTCAGTTCTAATTTCGACGCGTGTTTCATGGTAGTTAATAAATCTGTTTTTCTTTAAATCTAATTTCAATATTATTTATTTGTCGCCATTCTTGGATCAGCCAAATATTTCAATTGATATTAACTCCTGAAACAATTACTATCCTGAAGTTTAGCAAGAACAAATGTTCTATGGTATTTTGGATATCTGAGACGTATTTTAGCAAACACAATGCTCAAGGGCGAAAGGTCACGGGCAGATATTCGTATTGTGAATGCCGCATAGACATAAAGTAAGTCTGGAACACATAGCACAACAATGCAAAACCTTAGTGACACAATTATTGAATTTTGTGGTTATGTCAGGTAGGTTATTGTTACAGATTTTAGTGATTGTAAGTAACACGTTGACAGACAACACATTCACGTCAAAATATATCACAACGTTAACATGTTTTTTTAACGAGCTTCCCCTGTTTTTCTCAATACGCTCCGATTAATTCATTTGTAAGCTCCCATAGTACTCTTATTAAAATCAAAATTTTTTGAAGATTCTGCCAGAATTCAAACTCGAGTTAACAAGCTAACGTCCTAACCACAAGGCTACAGGAACAACTTGGGGTATTACTTGCTGTTCCGGATTATAGTGTAGGATAGCTGTTACTAATCAGTTGATTTTTCAGAATTTTTGTCATCGCTATTCAAATAAATATTCATCATTTAACTAGGTTTTTGTCCAGTAATCACATAAACTACATTTACATAACATCTAGAGAAGCTTAATACTAATTTGTGCTACGTACACCACTGTTTGCATCTGAAATCTAACATGGACGATAGAACCAATTTTATTTTATTTTATTTTAAGCATTAAAAAAATTACTATGTCCGAGGTTAGTATGATTGATTTGCTTATTGAAGAAATGTTACAAAACAACTAAAATATACTCTTTTAATATGCACGGCATCTTACACTGTCAACACTAGAAAAACATTTTACTCTTGCGGGAAAATTATCGGCAACAGTCTCCACAATTTATTAGCAGCTATC
Organism: Medauroidea extradentata; assembly: GCA_003012365.1. Classification (NCBI taxonomy): domain Eukaryota; kingdom Metazoa; phylum Arthropoda; class Insecta; order Phasmatodea; family Phasmatidae; genus Medauroidea; species Medauroidea extradentata. Next base: position 3,808 of record PNEQ01096656.1, on the reverse strand, counting down.
CTTCAACGGTTTCGAATTTAACCTTGTCACAGAAACTTGTATGCCATACAGACCAGCTTGACAATTTAGTGAAAAGATTACGACTATTTTAAACAACAATAACTGTAGCTTCATCTACCAACAACGCTGAAAAAGTAAAGTTTTCCAAGACAATAAGTGGTAAATTAACCTCTTACCCATTATTTTAACTATGTATGTAAATGCCAATAAAATTATTTACTGTCGCTGTATGTACATTCTTCAGAAAACTTAAGAATTAATTCACACGACTGAATTTTTACGATGGCGGTTCTGAGGTAGAAACTACGCCATTACAAGAAATAATACTACACTTATGTGTTTTGTACACATACTCAAAACTTGTTATTAACCACGCAAGTTATTGTTCATAAATCAGTATATTTAATTATAAATTATACTGTGTACCTCTAACTTTTATATTGGAGACGTTTTTGCATAATTGCACATAACGTAATATTTTCCTTAAAATTATGCATACAAACGTACAAAACTTCTCAAGAAATGTATGAGCTATTTCATATTTTTATATTTAATTGTCTGAGGATGATTCCGTTAGTTAGTTGTAGAGTACACTATATATGTCAGGTTTTTTCCCTTACATGTTAAGTGCTATGATGTCTTATATATAAGGGGATTTTACTTCAATTTATTTCAGGGGGTATTAGTGGATACAGGCACCATATGTACGGTACAAATAAGTTAACACATTTTTATTGGGTTTATCCTGTATTCTAAATAATTGTATAGAATAAACTTAATTTAAATATCCAGTTTGGTCGCGTAGTCTGCCAATTTGATATGTCCAGTCAAGCAGCGACCATGCAAGGTACGCCTACCTGCTGAGATTTTTCGTAGCATGTTAGGATACATTTTAAAAACATCTCAATTACCTTTATATTGACGTGAGCTGTCAAACATTATATCAAATATCTAAAGGTAAAATACAGCACATCCTGGAAAACTTCCTATACTTTGGAACGTTGGTAAACCTTTTAATATATTTTAAACTTGCATTGACGAGAGCGAAATTCTACGCCAGTAAGATACCCATGTGCACATAAAATCTCAATACCGCAGAGCAATTACTAATTTCAAAATAAACCAGCCTACGAAAACTATCAGAAGAGTACGAGTTTTGTATTTATTATGAACTTTTCAACCTAACTATCATAGCGATGATGTGCACTATTTGACATCATACTTTTCGTTGCCAGACCAAATATGTTCAATTAAAATGCATCCTTAGACACAGGATCACCACCAGTACTGCAAACTTTGCTCTAAAATTGTACAACTAATACAAAACTGAAATAAGTAAAAAATCAACAGCAGGCAATATTTAGTAATAATGTAAAAATCTTAAACCCACACCATCTTTGCTGCGCAATGGTAAAGGTAATGCACACATTTCAAGGTCATTTACATATTGAAATATACCTCAAACTACGTAAATTGTGAAATGTTAACATTAAGTACAACACACGCTGATACTTTGCTATACTGCAGCAGTTATTCCTTTCCATTCTGAGGTTTACTTTATAAACAATTAAATACTAAGAGTTTACAACGGGTAGTAAATTATACATATTTGTATATGAGTACGAGGGTTTCTATGGTAATGTAAGTTCGCAAAAAATACCACAATGGCATTAACATATAACAGGTAGTTATATCTACAAGTTGAAATGGCCGAATAGTTGGAAACAAATATAACATATTGACGGAACCATATTTATGTAACGTATGTCTTATACAAGCGAAAAACAATCTGTAAGAGCAATGTAAAGAACACATTATATTCTTAAAATTTACTGAATTCTCCCTCTATAGCAAATGGAGGAAACTCTGAGTCAATAGATTATCCCAATTAGAAGCCCAAGAATACTGAGATAATGTGCATAGTATTTGGTGCTATACCAGGAAGTCTGGTTGCAGAAAGTGCAACTATAAGATAAATATTGAAATTGAATTCCTCAATCATATGTGTAAAAGAAATACTAAGTTATTTCAAATATAGCAAAAATATTATCCTGCTATAAGAAACAGATGTACATCACTTTCAAGTCTAGGGCCAGATGCATTTTTGCTACTTGGACAGTTAGGCAGAGACTATCATTAAGGCTCGGTTTAAGTCGTCATATTGAATTTTACTCCTTTCCACTTTTATAATTCTAAGAAGAAAAACGTTAAATCTGCGATTATATCTCAAATTCTATTTACATTTCGTAACAGTACAGACCTTGCGATTTAGCTGTTAACTTATAATTACGCCGCAATTTGAGTCGTAAATTATTTAATTCATAATTTGTCCGACAGTTTGCGGCGTAATTATAAGCTAACAGCTAAATCGCAAGGTCTGTACTGTTACGAAATGTAAATAGAATTTGAGGTATAATCGCATATTTAACATTTTTCTTCTCAGAATTCCAAAAAAGCGAAAAATAATACAATTTAATGTGACGACTGAAACTGAGCCTTAACACTTCTAGAGATAACGAAATTTGAAGTGACGAAAATATTACAGGTTGAACATTTTTATGAATAGTGGGAGCTACAAAGGCACAAGTGACCTTGGTTGGACCCACTGGTGTATTGCGAATCCATATCTGCACAAAAGTTCTCCATTACTATACATTTTTGTACTGCTTCCTAGTCTACACTTTCGCTAATCTTCTACACACAAGTCTTCTGTACACAACAATCATGTAACAGTATCTATTATTTGTTTTCACATAGTTTACACACACACTAGTCTTATTCTAGGTACAAAAGGCTATAAACACTACAATTCTGTTCACAACTAGTCTATACAAACTTCTCTTCTATAAGCCACGAAGACTGATGCGTGATTATCTGGCAAGCAGTGGATTTGCAGTTTGTGAGAGGAAATTCGCAAATAGCTTTCTCACTTGTTCGGGCTGCGGACGCGCCTTGGATGAATTGTGCAGGCACCCAGGTGAACTTCCATGCACTGTTGGTCGTGCAGGATACTTTGGGTGATGTCATACTACCTTCCCAAGGAGATGCTCCACTCGTTTGCTGTAGGTCACGCATTCAAGCAGTCCTTTTCGACACCAGGCAGAGTGGTGGTGGTGGACAGATGAGCATATTGTTTCCACACATTTTAATTACCTCTCAGTAAACGAAACTGGCCTCATGGAAAAGTGCGAATGTTATGGGCACTAATGTGATGCTTATCATCAGAAAACTATAATGCAACTTTGGAAATTTGATCAGTAGAAACTACGTGGTTGTGCGATTCAAAATTATGCATATTTTCCCAGACTAGAGAATTTTGACTACGGCAGTTCAAATAGTCCGCAATTAGAAGCATATTCAGAACGTTTTCTTTCACACCCTTTGCTTTACGAGTGCAGTGTCAGTTCTTCAGAGAGTATGTGTTAATTTAAGGGTCCTATCCCACAAATTAAGTACTAATTTGACCAGAACATTAATCTATAATTATATTCTATACGCTTCCGTTTCACAAGTAAAGCTTTGTGGACTATTTGGAACACAGTTTGAAGTACCAACCAGGGAGGATTAGCATATAAACATCGTGACTATACAGGGTGTATATTAATTCACGATACAACGCTTGAGGGCAGGTAGTACGAGCCAAAACAAGCACTTTTTAACTATAAACCCGTAGGCGGAAATGTACCGTCTTCGTAGGGGAGCGCAATGAAAACTCAGCGTAGGCAACCCCGCTGTGCATTACACTGATCTGTCGAAGGTATTTGAAGCCCCCATCCTCTACCCCCATGCTCCCGCCCTACCCCTTTGC